>MJUU01043057.1:7106-18588 GCA_002080025.1 Modiolus philippinarum
ACCAATAAACCTGCATTATCAGGCATTGTAGATCAAAGGAAATTTATACAAATTAGTAATAAGGTAGATATAAACTAATACTCTACCACTGTATCTTGGATCGCTGTCATCCACAGCAAGGATTTTTATACCCTCCCACATGTTGTGGCCAGGCATTATGTGATACCCTCAGTCATGTGTCTGTCCATCTGTCTGTCTGTCTGTCCATCCCTAATGGTTTTCTGACTGATAATGTGTGAACGAATAACATGCAGTCTTCAAACTAAGTATGCAAGTTGTTTTCCATTAAATTCAGGCCAAGTTCGATTTTGGGCTCAGAGGTCCAAGGGGATCTGGAGTTATGCCCCTTGAAATTTTATGAAAAGTGGCTTGGTATCATGCAATGCTTCATTACTATTTTTTTATAAAATTTTTTGTTATTTGAATTGAATATTTATGCTATTTCATATATTTCAGTTTCTAATTTTATCTGTGGCCAGCTGTCTTGGACAGATAGCAACTGCTGTTGTAATTTATGTGTATGGACTTGATGTAAGTACTGTAGATGTACTTTTATTTGTTGAAATCAATTTTCATGATTTTCATAAATATCACTATTCCATGGGTACATAATTTCATGATTTTGAATTCTAAACATTAAAAGTCTGGGGCAAAAATTCATTTATTTTGGAATTTAATTTTGTGGTTTTACAGAACCACGTAATCCACGGAAATTTGATCCCCAAGAACACTAATACTTTCACAGTATATTGAGATATGAAGTAGGAGTTATCTCTCTTTCAACTTGAGAATTTGGATAAAATAACAGACTTTTTTAACATTTTTATAAATTTTGACTTAATGTTTTGATATTTTATTTTATCCTGACTTGCAGCTGTGTCTGTAAAGTTCTAGGTTGATTATAATTCTTTGATCTTTGTATAAGGACAAATCAAGTTAATTAGTAGTTTCTTGCCCATGCCTGCCCCCAAAAAATTATTTCACTCTATTTTTTTATTTTTCAAAACTAGGATTTCAGTTCTACTCTAGTTTTCATTCACAGGTAAAAGTAGTCTCCAGAATCAGAAACACATTGTTTTACACATTTCCTGCTGAATGGCTAATTGTGGCCTCAATGTTTGTCAGAATCTGATTTGATTTGATTTTTGAAGCAGTATATAGAACTAAAATATGAAAGTCATCCAAATGCCCCAATCATTTTTGGTGACATTGCCTGTTGGAGGATCAGTGTCATTTTGATGCATCTAATGTTTTTTGACACTGACTGTAAAACTACTGGTTTTATGGTTTTGATAGGTTTTTATGTAAAATTCTCTCTGAAATGCTTCTGAATTGATTTAGTAGTAAGTTTACCAATTTTTATACGACCGCAANGTTTTTTCCCTATTTTGTTTCTAGCTAATAACTGTGTCTAGCTTCTTTTTGTGTCCATCTAATTATTGTGTCAAGCTCTTTACTGTGTCCACATTCACTTTAAACTACCTTTGTTGAAATTTCAGTGGTCGACATGCTGCTGTCGTATCATGCTGTGCTCGGCGTAGCCCTTTATTAATATTTACAGCCTCATTGAATATTTTATTTTAATTAAGTATAGTGAACTTATTTTTGTTGTAGGTTTCTTCACTTGTGAGCTCAGAATTAGCAAAAGTATTGAAACATTACAACTCCAAGCCAGAAGTAAGGGAGACAATGGCTAAAGTGCAAAATAAAGTAAGTCATCTCCTCCTGATTTTCCTAATAAGTACAAATAAGCATGTCTTCAGATAAGAAATGATGAATTGTGTCTTTAGACAAATCGAAAAGTTGAGAAGCCTAATAGGGTATGCTATATGACTAATAAAGAAATACTATGTGACCAAAGAAAATTTACAGGACCTATACTGTTTCAAGACATATTTTTACCATACACTTGGTCCTGTCTGTTGAAAATTTTGCCAGACTGACTGAAGTTTCATCTGCAACGAAAGTTTTTGAGTTTTTGATGTGTCAGTAATTCTCATTAGACATATATATATACATATATTGTTCAAATAAAAATCCAACACAACTAGAATTTCCATATTTATGCTTCACTAGTACTTTCAACGTCTGTAAAGACGATCTTCAGGTGAATGAATACTGTAGTAACTAAGTAACATTAAGTGACGTTACCGACAATAGAACGACTTAGTAATGTTATAAGTAGAACGTATGTTATTTTAAGAACTAATGTGAATGTAAGAGTTCTTTAAAAAAAAAATTTAAATTAATTTAGCGTCCATTTAAAATTGGTTTAAATTTTCTTATAAAATTACGTTCTTTCAACTCTCTGAAAGTGTCTCTTTGAAATTTCATTTTATAAAATGGAAAAATAAAAAAAATTTCCACCGCCACAAATTTCAATGTGAGCACTTAGTGGTATTTGTCTATATCCAGCTTCTCATACAATATTTCATACAATAATTAACTTTTAAGACCGATATATATATATATATATCTGTAAGTTCTTGGCAGGACTGTTGGTGTATGGCAGACTCACATAAAGTCAATATGTTTTAAACATCTTGTTTATATTTACAGTTTCATGTCATGTTTTATTGTTCCTGGCAGGGTTATGTTGGCATAGCTGTTGTGTGTCAGCCAGTGGAAAAGAATGTTACGTCTTGTTTTTATACCCCCCGCAAACAAAAAAAAGTTGGGGGTATATAGGAATCACCCTGTCTGTCTGTCTGTCTGTCTGTCCATCTGTCCACACTTCTTGTAAGTACATTTCCTCTTAAACTCCTGGAAGGATTTGATGAAACTTTATACAAAGGAAGGACACTAGATGGAGATGTGCATAAAGGAATTTAATTATTGTTCTAAATCAGGAAGAGGAGATACTTTGACTTTTCTTTAATTTCCTATGTATGGGTTACCTTGTAAGTGCAACTCCTTTTAAACCACTCCAAGGATTTTTATTAAACTTTACACAAAGGAGGGACAATACTGTAAACCAACTTATTTTCGCGGCTACTTTATTTCGCGTTTTGTCCCTTCTGGTGAAGTTTGCGGAGACTAATTTTCGCGAATTTCTATTTCTGTTCATGCATTTATTTAAGGATATGAACTATTCGTGACGATTTATTTTCGCGGTATTTTCACATACAAGAAAGTTGCAAAAATAAGTTGTTTTACAGTATATGGAGAGGTGCATGAATGAATATAATTATTGTCTGAAACCAAGAAGGGGAGATAATTTGGCTTGACTTTTCTTTGATTCCCTATGTATGGGTTACCTTGTAAGCACAACTCCTCTTAAACCTCTGGAAGGATTTTGATGAAACTGTACACAAAGGAAGGACACTATATGGAGATGGAGCATGAAGGAACATAATAACTATCCAAAACCAGGAACTGGGACTTTCCTTGATTCCTTTTGCAATGATTTTTTTGGACTTTGACAATTTTTCAAAGAAATAATTTAAGGCATAGATATTATGAAATCAAGCTCGTGGAGAGAAACACATTTTTTGTTGTATTCCTCTTGAAAAGTTGTTTTCAAGGTGTTGAAAATAAATTTCTCCAAAGCTTATAACTTTTTATACTCCGCCACAGGTATTGGCGAGGTATTATGTGATACCCTCAGTCGTGTGTCCGTCCGTCAGTCCATCTGTCCGTCCCCCGATGGTTTACCACAAAACTCAGGCCAAGTTCGATTTCAGGTTCAGAGGTCCAAGGGGTTCGTGAGTTATGCCCCTTGAAACTTTGAAATTTTGCAAATTTTAGGGTTTCCGACTGATAACTTGTGAATGAAATAATATAATGTCTTCAAACTTGGTATGTTACTTGTTTACCATAAAACGCAGGCCAAGTTCAATTTCGGGTTAATAGGTCCAAGGAGTTCTGGAGTTATGCCCTTGAAACTTTGAAATTTTGCAAATTTTTTGGTTTCCGACTGATAACTTGTGAATGAAATAATCTATTGTCTTTAAACTGATAACTTGTGAATGAAATAATCTATTGTCTTTAAACTTAGTATGTAACTTGTTTACTACAAAACTCATGCCAAGTTTGATTTCAGGTTCAGAGGTCCAAGGGGTTCTGGAGTTATGCCCTTTGAAACTTTGAAATTGTGCGAATTTTGGGTTTCTGACAGAAAACTTGTGAATGAAATAACATGCTGTCTTCTAATTTGGTATGTAAGGCCAAGTATAATTTTGGATTCAGGGGTACACAGGGATCAGGAAGTTATGCCGATTTAAACTTCGAAATTTTGTGAAACGTGGCAGGGTATCATGTAATGCACCATTACTATTTTTTGTAAAATGTCAGAGGAAAAAAAAAAGAATTTTATTTCTGTCTGATTTTGACAGTATTTCAGTTGGCACCCTTATGAAAAGTTCTTTCTTGAAGATTATATCACTGTGTCCATTCTTGTGTTGCATCAAGTAAATATGTCACCTCAATTTTGTTTTTATTTTCAGTTTTCATGTTGTGGTATAAACTCATGGCAGGATTATGTTGATATAGCCGGTGTATGTCAGCCTGGTGGAAAATGTACTTTTCCCACATCTTGTTGTTTAGACCCAAAGGTAAGATTGAGTACATGCAATCAATATGCTTTAAGATGATTTTACTAGTCTTTTAAGTGTCTTGGCCTTGGATTCCCTTTTAGATAAATCATACTTTCTTGTACTTTATGGGAGATTGAAAATTTGATAGCGATATTTTGCAAGTGTACAACTAACTGAGATGATATACATCAGATGAATAGAAAGGATTACATCACAGTTAAATACATAATTATAATAAAACATAATTTGACATCTCTTTTAGTATTATTTTATGTTGTGTCCATGTTCTGTCTGAGTGTAAATAAAATCTTGAAATCTTGAAGTCAACCCGAAGTCCGTAATCGGGATATCATCCCTTGTCCTAAAGTTCTCCAATGATATTTATAGAAACAATAAACATAAACATTGAAAGGATATGGAGTAGATGTACATGAGACAAAGTCTCTACAAATTCATGGTACAACAACAGTATCATATCATTTATCAACTCTCAGCCATTATCCTTAATTGGGGTAAAGTTTTTGTCTTGTCTGCGTTAAAAAGTGAGGAAAGCAAATAATATATGCATATAAAGTATTGCAATGGCAGTGGCAAGTGAAAAATACAAAGAAACCCCTTCCTTGTCAAAATTTTAATGTTGATCAAAATTAGATATGGGTCCTTTATTTAATCCAAATCATATTTCTGACTTTTGCTTAAAGTGATCTATTTTCAGAGCTCTTTGAGTTTTATTTGTATTATGATAATCATTCAATGAGAAACATTTTTTGATTATTTCCTGTACCAAGTTAGTCATATATGGTCAAAGTGGAGATTTTTAATATCAATATCAAAAGAGGCTCTATTGATATGATAATCAAAATTACCTCCCCTTTGACCATATATAACTAAAGTGGTAAAGGGAGATAACCAACTAATGTTAGAGCCACAAGGATTCTTTATTCAATTTATTTGATTTAAGGTAGTACGGGAGTTTAAAATGGTGCATCATTCTTGCGCATGTGACTTAAAATGGAATTCACTGTGGGAACATTGCCGTAACCATTTTCAATGTCTTATAATAGTTAAATTTGATGAAATATGCCACTTTTATTAAGTAACCACGCAAAATATTGAACCTTTCAGCTAACTCCCGTTCTATTAAGGGGAGATAATTTGTATAGAAATAATAGGAAAAAATCAGTTTTTTTGCAATTTATTAAAAAAAAAAAAGTTCGGTGACCCCCGAATTTTTTTCATGGAAATTGAAGGACAGTATATAAGCTATTAATTTTCCAAATTTAAAAAAATTCTATCTGATGTAACTAAAATAATTTAAAATTATGTTAAAATTCGCTAATTTTCCCTATTATTTCAACCAAAATAGCAGATTTTTACATTTCATATTTCATTCTCATATGGCCAGTGACCCCTTATTTTTATTTCATTTTTTGTATGCTATAATAACAAAGGGTAAATTATGAAAAAATAAGAAAATTTTCTCTGACAGAATTTTAGACCCCGGTACCACCTTAACAGGAAGTTTTTATACGACCGCAAAAATTTTGCGGTCGTATTATGTTATGGCGCAGTCGTCGGCGTCGGCGTCGGCGTCTGTGGCCAGCATAACTTTGTTTCTAGTGGACGGATCATCTTCAAATTTCAGTATGTGGTGTCTTGGCATAATGGCTATCCCGGGTTTTAATTTCGGGTTTATGGCCCCACCCGTTTCAGAAAAAGGGGCCAAAAAGGGGTAAAATTGGGTATTTTTGTGTCTGTGGACAGCATAACTTTGGTTCCAGTGAACAGATCATTTTCAAATTTTAGTATGATGTTTTTTGGCACATGCTTTAGCCCGGGCNTTTATGGGAGATTGAAAATTTGATAGCGATATTTTGCAAGTGTACAACTAACTGAGATGATATACATCACCTGAATAGAAAGGATTACATCATAGTTAAATACATAATTATAATAAAACATAATTTTACATCTCTTTTAGTATTATTTTATGTTGTGTCCATGTTCTGTCTGAGTGTAAATAAAATCTTGAAATCTTGAAGTCAACCTGAAGTCCGTCAACGGGATATCATCCCTTGTCCTAAAGTTCTCCAATGATATTTATAGAAACAATAAACATAAACATTGAAAGGATATGGAGTAGATGTACATGAGACAAAGTCCCTACAAATACATGGTACAACAACAGTATCATATCTTTTATCAACTCTCAGCCATTATCCTTAATTGGGGTAAAGTTTTTGTCTTGTCTGCATTAAAAAATGAGGAAAGCAAATAATATATGCATATAAAGTATGGCAATGGCAGTGGCAAGGGCATAAACTTTCATGTCATTACAAGTTTTTTTTTTTTATACTGTCAGTTTCTCAGTAACTTTAAGTGGTACATCAATAAATTGGTATGTCTTGGGTAGTACTGTACAGTCTAGTGAGCATATAAGATTTTTTGGATTAGGTCAGTTTGAATTTTCAAATCAGTTCAGCTGTCAAGCAAGGGTGGATGTGACATCTATTAGGTCCAAACTTGCTTGATGATTATGTGTTTCATTTTGATTAATGGAGTAATATTGTAAGCTCTCAGTTTCATCCAAAATCATTCAGTTTCTTTGGGTTTTATCCAATCCTTTTATGCATTGATATCTACTTTTTTCATATATCTCCTGTGAACACATTTAAAAAAGCATTACAAACATTTTTTGTGAAATATTTTTTATGCCTATAAAAAATGCAAAGAAACCCCTTCCTTGTCAAAATTTTAATGTTGAACAAAATAAGACACGAGTCCTTTATTTAATCTAGATCATATTTCTGACTTTTGCTTAAACTGATCTATTTTCAGAGCTTTTTGAGTTTTAACAAATATTTGAATTTGTATTATGATAATCATTCAATGAGAAACATTTTTTGATTATCTTCCTGTACCAAGTTAGTCATATATGGTCAAAGTGGAGATGATTTTTAATATCAATATCAAAAGAGGCTATATTGATATGATAATCAAAATTACCTCCCCTTTGACCATATATAACTAGCGTGGTAAAGGGAGATAACCAACTGATGTTTCTCATTAGGGAAGAGCCAAAGGATTCTTTATTCAATTTATTTGATTTAACAGGAAGCTTTTAGTATTTGAGTGAAAAAGAATTTTAATTTGTTTTTTTCATTGCAGTTTCCAAATAAAGTAGAGAACTGTACATCAAACACAGTTGCAGAGGTAAATTATAAATTTGTTGTCTCAGAAATGACCTGCATTTAGTAAGTAAATCATTAAGTAATTAAATGCCTAAGGCCAAACCAATGTAATCCTGTGTTTGGCGTCAACTTTATTATTTGAAATGTTGGAGGGTATGAGGTAAACAAACACAAAATAAATATAAAACAGGAAAAGAATTTTTGAAAATAACAAACTTTAACATGACCCATATTCATTAAAATCTTACTAAAAATGACAGAAAAATAAAAAAATTCTAGATTTTAATTGCTAAAAACTGAAAAAGCCCCTTGTTAGTTTTTTCATAAAATCACACATTTTCAATACACAGGATGATGCCAAACATAGAAATAACCTGTCTTGGCCTAACTATACACGGGAACACAACTCTTTCTTAAGACAATCATTGCAAAAATGCAAACAATACACAAAAAGTACAGGAAAATACACAAAAGAAAATTCAGATTCAGATTTCAATGTTTTGTAGTAATGTCTCCCAGTTTACCGGTGATTTTATATCATGATGTTAGGTTTCAGATTTCAATGTTTTGTAGTAATGTCTTGAAGTTTACCGGTGATTTTATATCATGATGTTAGGTACTGAACTAATCTCCATTCAGTAATGTGTTTGAAAAAGGTGAACAACTTAATAAAGATTTTGTTTTTAGCAAATTTTATTTTTGACTTAAAGCATGACTATTTCAGCCAAATTATCCTCTGTGTTATTTTCACACTTCAAGCCTTCTTGTTGCTTGTGAATATACCACATTTTTATATTACCAAAACATCTGCTTTATTCCAGGGATAATTCCAACATTTTTATTAATAAACAATTCCACTCAATACAATATTCAATTGCAATATTATATATTTGTTTAAAACAATGGAAATATTTGTGTATAAGTACATTAACATGTAGGTTATTCCTGTTTAGGGATATTGTATAAAAGTTGGTCTTGAAACCAAAACCCCTCTAAAATAAGTGGAACAAGAGCTGTTGCCGAATGGCAGCCAGTTATACTACCCTCATTGCACCTTGAATCAATGTGGTAAGTGCAAAATTAAGAGTGTGTGGACAAAATGTAGATGCAGGCACAGTACAAGTGTGGACATAATACAAGCAATTACATAGTTACAGAGAATAAAAAGATGAAAATAATGTGAGAAGGATGCGGGACAAAAAGGCGGAAATGTATTAAATCAGTAAACAGGAAGTAGTATTTCAATACAGCTGAAAAGGGGAGGTGCAGTATAGTACCTCATACAAGTTCCATGAAATATAACAAGTGGCTGTGATATGCGGCTGCTGAGAAAAGTATGACAGAAAAGTCTCATTTTGAAAATTTAGGTAAAAAACACATTAAGTCAGTAAACAAGAAGCAGCACAGCAATATGAACGAAAAAGGGAAATGCAATAAACTAAACAATTCTGAAACTGTTTGTCAAATATCAAAATGCTTGGATGTGTGGTTGCTGAGAAAAAATATGATGAAATAGTCCAACTTTGAAAATAAAAGAAAGTCGGTAGACAGAAAGCAGTAAAGCAATATGACTGCAAAAGGGAGATGCAATATAGTACCCTAAACTGAAGCTCCATACCAAACATCAAGTAGTTGTCATGTGAAGTTGCTGGGAGAAATAGTACGAAAAAGTCACAATATTGAAAATGACAGTTGAAAGGTACAAAGTCTGTAAACAGGAAGTGTTTAAAAGGCACAAAGTCTGTAAACAGGAAGTGTTTATTTGATATAGCCAAAGAAGGGAGGTGTCCTATAGGACTTCATACTGAAGGACCATACCAAATATCAAGTGGCTTCCATGTGCAGTTACTGAGAAAATGTGACGAAAAAGTCAGAATTTTGAAAATGAAGTAAAAAAGGCACAAAGCCTGGAGGAGAAGTCATTGTGTGCATACTTGTCTTTGTGTCCAGGATTCAACTTGTATTGTGTCCACACACTTATATTTTCACTTATTACAGCTTGGCCAACTTAGATGGCTGCAATCCCTCCTATGTCTAGAGTCTAGTACATGTATAATTCAATAGATATCTCATGTCCAGTATGCAGTAGAATTTGGATAGCTGGAACACCAATTAGACCAGTTTGAGATGGAGGGTATATTCGAGGTCTAATTATGTCCAAGTTTGACCATAGAGACAACAAAAAGAGTTTGATACATTTATTGTGTTCGAGTTATTACAGTTAAGCCATCAAAGTTAAACTGTACATGTTATGCCTAAATCAAATCACCACTAAATATATTAGACCAAATTATCTGTTGTTTACAAAGCTATGTTTATCTTGTACTGATCTGACTTTTTATTTTTATTTTTTTGTTTTTTATATTGCTTTGTGACAAGCAATAAAAAAAATTAAAAATTAAAAAAAAAAGTCAGATCAGTAAAAGATAAACATAGGATGATAAAAGTGGCTTTGTAAATGACAGATAATTCGGTCTATAAATATATGGACACATGAACTCAATTTTTTGACCAACATTATTCATTATTGATAGGCTCCTCAATCCATGACATCAAAAATTGGTTGTTTCCATGCATTTATTGATTGGTTAGGAGACAGAATGGATTTGATTGGTGCAACAACTCTGGGTTTAGCTTTACCTCAGGTATGTGTATTGGTTGGTTTGTAGACAGAATGGATTTGATTGGTTCAACAACTCTGGGTTTATCTTTACCTCAGGTATGTTTATTGATTGGTTACGACACAGAATGGATTTGATTGGTGCAAAAACTCTAGGTTTATCTTTACCTCAGGTATGTTTATTGATTGGTTAGGAGACAGAATGGATTTGATTGGTGCAACAACTCTGGGTTAAGCTTTACCTCAGGTATGTAAATTGATTGGTTAGGAGACAGAATGGATTTGATTGGTGCAACAACTCTGGGTTTAGCTTTATCTCAGGTATGTGTATTGATTGGTTGGGAGACAGAATGGATTTGATTGGTGCAACAACTCTGGGTTTTGCTTTACCTCAGGTATGTGTATTGACTGGTTAGGAGACAGAATAGATTTGATTTGTGCAACAACTCTGGGTTTAGCTTTACCTCAGGTATGTGTATTGATTGATTTGGAGACAGAATGGATTTGATTGCTGCAACAACTCTGGATTTAGTTTTACCTCAAGTAAGTTTATTGACTGGTTAGGAGACAGAATGGATTTGATTGGTGCAACAACTCTGGGTTTAGCTTTACCTCAGATAAGTTTATTGATTGGTTAGGAGACAAAATGGATTTGATTGCTGCAACAACTCTGGGTTTAGCTTTACCTCAGGTATGTGTATTGACTGGTTAGGAGACAGGGTGGATTTGATTAGTGCAACAACTCTGGGTTTAGCTTACCTCAGGTATGTTTATTGACTGGTTAGGAGACAGAATGGATTTGATTGGTGCAACAACTCTGGGTTTAGCTTTACCTCAGGTATGTGTATTGACTGGTTAGGAGACAGAATGGATTTGATTGGTTATGAGACAGAGTGGATTTGATTGGTACAACAACTCTGGGTTTAGCTTTACCTCAGGTATGTTTATTGACTGGTTGGGAGACAGAATGGATTTGATTGGTGCAACAGCTCTGGGTTTAGCTTTACCTCAGGTATGTTTATTGACTGGTTGGGAGACAGAATGGATTTGGTTGATGCAACAACTCTGGGTTTAGCTTTACCTCATGTATGTTTATTGATTGGTTAGGAGACAGAATGGATTTGATTGGTGCAACA
>MJUU01043057.1:26138-37205 GCA_002080025.1 Modiolus philippinarum
AATCTTGTAGGGCCAGGTATGTACTCCTATATCCTTCACTCCTCTCCCCATTGTAATAAGCTACAATCTTGTAGGGCCAGGTACGTTCTCCTATATCCTTCAACCCTCTCCCCCATTGTAATAAGCTACAATCTTGTAGGGCCAGGTATATACTCCTCTCCTTCAACTCTCTCCCCCATTGTAATAAGCTACAATCTTGTAGGACCAGGTGTGTACTCCTGTCCTTCACCCTCTTCCCCATAGTAATAAGCTAAAATCTTGTAGGGCAAGGTATGTACTCCTCTCCTTCAACCCTCTCCCCATTGTAATGAGCTACAATCATGTAGGGCCAGGTATGAACTTCTATCCTACAACCCTCTCCCCATGGTAATAAGCTACAATCTTGTAGGGCCAGGTATGTACTCCTGTCCTTCTACCCTCTCCCCATATTGTAACAACCCTCTCCCCAATGTAATAAGCTGTACAAATTCCCTGTTAAAGTGAATAGGTTGTGTATTTTTAACAATCTGATATATTACCTAGTTATTATGGTGTGTATGACATATCTGATATATTACCTAGTTATTATGATGTATATATTTTGTGTGTGTAGTTGTTATTGTAACATTGTTTGTTTATTTCTATAAAATAGATCTGAATATTGTTACATAATTTTACCTCTTGTTAATTACTTTAATTGTTTTGCTTTAATTAAAACAAATAGTGCCTTCATTGTAGTTATACGTTTCTATACAGTTCCATATAGAGGTGTCATACCACCAATTCAGTCCAATCAGAGCTTAGAACATATAAAAAAAAATCTTCAGAATCTAAATATAACTTTGAATTCTTGCACCTTTAAAAATAAATGTCGGATTGAAATAAATGATACACCTGTTTGAACATTGATGCAAGGTTAATAGACTAGAATGATCCTTTTTTGAATACTTATCATAGGGCTTTTCCGGTATACTATGAATGTGTAATGTTTTTGTCGTAATGGTAGGGTTTTTCCAACCTTCAGAACTCTCTTGGAAGGCTTTAAAGGTATGCTGTAATTTTAACAAGATGTGGGCGAGATATATGTACCTTTCCAAAAATATATGGTTTCATACAGGTTAAACTTAAGATAAATTGTTCAGACAAATTTCAATATGTGGAAATTCAGTTGAAAATGTTTTAAAAGAAATGAACTGATCGTTTTTAACCTATAGAGTAGATGTTAAAGTTTCTAACCTATAGAGTAGATGTTAAAGTTTCTAACCTATAGAGTAGATGTTAAAGTTTCTAACCTATAGAGTAGATGTTAAAGAGACATCTACTATTTTCTGAAAGGATATGGAGTAAATGAACATGAGACCATAACACAGATGTTAACTCCAACTGCAATTAATTTTAATGAGCTGTATGGCCATTTCGGAAATTAATTCCTCATCAGCAGCACTAGAACCTAAAAATAGGAAATCCACAATTTAAAAAAAATGTTCTAAAATGCATGAAACCAAACGAAACCCCAAAAATCTGAAATATCAAATATGGTTAAGGACAAAACTAAGATGGAAGGAGTTAAACCTGAGTTTTAGAATTTACACAAATTTAGATAATAGTTATAAACAAAGTGTACACTTGAGATATTATACACCATATCTAAGAAAAGTAAAGAGCATACATCTACTAATGTATTGTTGCCTCCACAGAACTTATTCATTTGTTCTTGATTCTGTTGTTCTGGTTTCATTCCAAAACAACAAACCCTATTCAATCTCTGATTTTGTAGTTTGCAATGAGGAACACAGGTTGGTTATCTCCATGTATCAAAGGTAACTGAATAATCCAGTCGTTATATTAAACTCACTACGATCGCTCCATAGAAGAAGGAGAGAATTGGATACGGAGAGGGATTGAATTATTCGAGTTTTATCCAAGGAGACTATTGTTATGCTAATTAAAATTATCTCCACTTAAACCATATATATATAACTAACTTGGTACATGGAGACAACTGACGGATGTTCCTCGTTCAATATTGTTTTTTGGCTATTCCAGCTTTCTACTACATTGAGATGCCCTTGTAGTCATGGTGATGATTTTGTCTATCCAAAAACTTTATCTTCTTGAGCTGACTTCTATAGTGGTGAGTCTTTTTTCTTGCCTTTGATTTCAAGTTGAACCAAGAGATAACCATAGTGCATTTAAGAATTTGAGGGCTTTAATCATAGATTTTGTTGTCAAAAATTGAGTTTTCAAGCAATATGTCAATGGATCCAGAAAACAGAAGTACTCCAAACACAAATTCTATGTATTTCATTTCAATACATGTATTCAAATTCCCATCAAATTTCAATATCATCCAATTAAAAATATGTAACAAACAGGAGTGTATAAGAATAGAGGGCACTGGGTATATGTCAAACCTGTTGCCAGAGCCAGTGGCAAAACTTGACCCCTGATGGGTCTAGACATGTTAGAAAGCCCCTGTTTATGGTTATTCTCTTATCCGGACATCCGGGCACTTTACCTGTGGAGGAGGTGAAAATGACCACATTTCACTATATATCTAAGTAACTTCAACTTTGATTTATTCATTCATTTTTCAAGAAATTTTAATGAAACTCGGATTATGTATTTTGAACATCAATATAAACATCATATCCGAATTTCAAGATCGTAGGTATTATAACATCGAATATGTTGCAATTTAAAATATCGATTTTTACATAGATTATATAAGAAAACATCGATCGCGTCACCGCCTATGTTTGGGGTACAAGAATAAAATCGACTGAACTGATTGGTCAATTCAGCTTTGTGATGTCACGCCGGATAAGAGAATTTGTATATTTGCTGAACCTTTCTAAATTTCATAAAATCTTCGGTCCCAAATTGTTGCAGTTTAAGGTAGTAGACCTGGGGCAACCCAAAAATTTTTCCACATAATTAATTTTCTTTAAATTTGCAGTATGAAACAATTATGTTCTAATATATTTCTAGAAAAAGTTTGAAAACTTTCACGGTAAGATTCACAGAAACACCCCTATCTTAGGAGTCTTAAATTCTGATCAGAAATCATCGTGAAGCGTATACTACTGTACTGTAGATGTATCTGAATTGGTATAAAAAGACTATTAATTGCCAAACGTCTTCATAGAAACTTGAAGACCTAAATATGAGAGAATAATGACCATAAGCATGCATTAAGTGTTGATTTGCAGTAAAAAAGAAATTACATTGTCAAAACATTGCTGTCACACAGCTGCATTCAATTTCTTCCATTATGAAAATCCTACCAAAAGGTCCTCCATACACATGACTTATTAGTATATCTAAATTTCATAAAAATTCACTGTACAGTTTTCTCACAACGTTAGGAAAAGTGCCTAAAAGTCTTGATTTTCCTTTATTCTGAACGTCAAGTATTGAGAATTACCCCCCTATCCCGGCGAAAATCTGACTTTAATATTTTTAAGAGGCCATTCAAAACCTAGATATTTAAATGTAAGCACTTTGAATTATTTTACAAAGAGAATGCAGTTTCATGATAAAATGAATGTTTTACTTCTATTTATGATAAATATTATAAATCTTTTGTTTTATTCCTACCAATCAAAACAAGTAATTAGTGCACAACAAGGAGTTATGTCCCCCTTACCCTGGGTCAACTACCTTAAATCTATATCAATATATCATATGAATATGTAAACAAAATAAACGTTGAGCCTTCTCGTGGGTTTTGATTATTAAAGGGTTTATTGGTGATTATTCGATTACCAGATGTATTTTCAGTCAACAATTATTTTTATTATCAGACCCCTTTTTGACCGCTTGCTTATCATTTATTGATAATACTATATTAACATATGAAGTATGTCCCTGATTAACTTCATATAAAGTATGTCCCTGATTAACTTATAATCAGGACATAAAAGTATATACAGAAAGTTCATGATTACTTGATTCCCAAGTACCCTTCACAGGGAGCCGTTGTTAATTTATTTCCCAAGTACAAGAGAGTGATAGAGTTATTTAGAGTTATCCTTCTTTTGTCTTTGGCTTTGGATATAACGTTCCCAGCTGCACTACCCCGTATTACTAGAAGTAACACCCAACACCGGGGAGGCTTTAGGGATAACGTTAGGAGCGTTGGTTCCAAAAACCGGAAAACTTTTATGGTAAATCGGTGTTTTTTTTTTGCCAATATTGAGTGATTTCACACACCTGGTATCCGATACATTTTGTGTAAAGATTCTACGGAGCGTGTTGTATCTTGTTTTGTTACTTTGATTCACACAGAGCTCTGTTTGCTCCGTGTGATTTTTATCATATACATGTATAAAGCGGTCTGTAGAACTGCGAAAATGAGGTCCACATTGTATAATGAATATTCTTACTACTAGTATATGTTTTGGACATTTTTACATTTGCTGTATGTCATTGTATATTTTATTTTTTTGCTTTGATCCGTTTGGGTTTATTTATACAAATAAAGTTATTATCATAACATCAAAGGAAAAAACAAGATACAACACACACGGAACAATATGCTCCGTGGCATCTTTATCGGGATACCCGGTGTGTTTCAGTTGCGCCCGAATTTCAAATGATATGTAGTTCGTACTGTAACCTTCAGGCCCCTGAAAACAAACTGTTTTGTTCACAACGGTCTGTCAGTTAGACCAGAGACGTTTTATATGTCTCTGGTTGAAAACCATCAAAATAAATTGAATTTTTTCAAATGTTAGCATAGTACATAGACTCGGGGGGGGGGGGTAATTTTGGTAATACTCTGTCGATAGGGTTATAAAAATTGACCCTGTTTAAGATAGAAAAAATGCAAAAAAACACATCCTGTTTTAGACAGAAGAGGTAAAAAATATACTCTGTTTAAGACTATAATTATTTCAAAAATCAATGTCCTACTTGAGAAAGAAGTATCGGGCGGAGTTTCTATGATTATAAAATACCTTATATTGCTTGGTTTGGTGGTGTGTTAAACACTAGTTTTTACTGTTGTTTTACGTAGTAAAAAACTGAAAACTCCTTTCCAGATGGGCATGTTGAAAAAACGACCCTGTTAAAGACAACATACCCTGTTTAAGACAAACTGATTGCAAAAACATGACGCATTCCAGCGGCACACTCATGCTATCAAAGTAATAGCAAATAGCCCCCGGGGCATAGACCTACATACGCACAGTACATACCGAACTACAAAGTTGCTGGTGTAGGGTATACTGATATGATATCAGACCAATGGGTCATTTTAGTAGTGCAGTTGATGTCTCTGGGTATAAGTTCTACCTGCCACTTCAACTTGTATTTAAAATGTCTCCGTTTTATCCATAGCGCTCACGCCTTGAACAAAGTTTCACGAAGCTTAAAAGACATTAAGAATATGCGCGGTTGTCCTTGGGCTTTGAGGGAAGGCAAGGCATGTCTTGGGCACATCTTTGGCGGAAATCAATTTATTTCAATCAGAGACTATATGTCTCTGTTTTAATAGTAATATGATTGTCCATTGTGATAGTAGAGAACTAAGCGGCCCTTTCTGGATAGAGAACAAAACAGTCCTTTTTGGATATAGAACAAAACGGCCCTTTCTGGATAGAAAACAAAACGGCCCTTTCTGGATAGAGAACATAACAGCTCTTTCTGGATATAGAACAAAACGGCCCTTTCTGGAAAGAGAACAAAACAGCCCTTTCTGGATAGAGAACAAAACGGCCCTTTCTGGATAGAGAACAAAATGGCCCTTTCTGGATAGAGAACAAAACAGCCCTTTCTGGATAGAGAACAAAACGGCCCTTTCTGGATAGAGAACAAAACAGCCCTTTCTGGATAGAGAACAAAACGGCCCTTTCTGGATAGAGAACAAAACGGCCCTTTCTGGAAGACAGAATTTTTTATCTGAAAATATAATAGTATTTATGACCTGAACTCTACAGGCCAAAAAGTCCTTTGCTTATTTGCAATGTATTACAATTTTCTGCTATATCAAATTTCTTTGATTGATCTTTTCTATGAATGATATTTTGGAAAACAACATTTTTTTAATTCCTTTTATCCTTCATTCATGTATCTTTGGTTCTTCTAAAGTGTATATACGTGACAGAGCTGTTTTAAGAATTTAGGTTTCTTTGTAAAATCGTCGAGTTATGAGGAAAAATACTTGTAATTCTACTTAATCAAATCTGAATATTACATTTGTAAGATTCTACAATGTGTTTTTTTTTTCTTCTTATTCGATATTTTTGTATGTTTTGATTTAAATATATTAATGTTTGTTTTTTTTTATTTTGAAAAATATATTCGTTAAAATGTTGGCAGGTAATCAGTTTTTAATGACCTTTATCTTTAACAACTCGACAAATCACTTACACAGCATCACATTTCATCAAGTATGGGACAGTTTATAATTAATTCGATAAGTAATTTCGGTATGTTTTGATTTAGGGAGACAGTGCCATAAACCAGATGTCAACAGTAACTAATTCTTTTCTTCTGATGTGTCCGACCCCATGGAGTGTAAACGTCTGCTGAAACGGCTCTGGTCGCTGTTGGCAACGGTACCTCCCCCTCTGCCGAATTTAGAAAGTTCAAAGCAGCATGGAACTTGATTGGCAGTCGTATAATATTTTGGTATTTGTTAAGTAGACTCTGTTGGCCTAGAAAGTAGGAAAAGAGAAACATCAGGTGGAAGGATGACCTCGCTCTTAGAGACCACGTATGGACAGTACCCTCAAATGGTGATGAACTGGGGTGTATACCTTACCCTACCCGACGGACAAGCGGGGGTACAACAAGGACAAAGTTTATACAGTGATCCGTGGTCAAGTCCCGTTTCGACCGTAAACAGCGTAAACACAGTTACATCTTTACTTAAAACGGGACAAAACATTTTCGGTAACGATGCGTGGTCATCTATACAGCTAAATGGAATCACTCCGGTAAGCCATTTGTTTGTACTTTTACCCATCATGTCGTTAGCCCCCTGTAAGCTTCCTGTGAGTCATGGCGAACTATTTCCATAACCTTTGTCATTATTAGCAGAGGCTTTCTCCCCAATTTATTTTGCAAGTCTAAGAGCACGAATTTACTGCGTCACAAATAAATATATAAATACAAAGAAAGTTTTTTTTGTTCAATTACCAAAGGAGATTCTTCAATGAAGAAGGGCAAGACCGTTTTGGACATTTTCAGCTGGTTGTTAAAATGTTTTGGGTGAAATAAATCAGTTGTTACCTGTTTTGGACCATTTGGTGTTTTCTGTTCTGTTAAGTTAAAAGGCATTGTGTGCTGTTAATTACAAATGTTAGCCTGTTGATGAAACCCTCTTGCCCCCTCTATTTCAGTGACGAGATTGAATATCATTATTGTCGTTCCAAACATGAATTGTGTCGCATGTGTTAGTTTATGTTTTTTTTCTTTTCATTTTTAGTTGAATTTAATTTTAATTGAAGTTTACATGCTCCAACCCCCCCCCCTTCCCTGAATGGCAATTCGGCCATTTGTGTACTTCATGCAAACCATTTTATCGTAAACCAACAAACCTTTGTTCTGGGTAGACTGAAAACAAGCCGTTGTTAAGATTCTCAAGGGACTTATAAAAAAGAAACTCAAAAATATAAAATTTTTGTAGTATCAAAATAGTATTATAAATTGTATTTATAATAATCAGCCTTCGCTTGATCAAGGATTCTTAAGAAAAATTAAATTTTGTGTCAAGTTATAAACTATAAAAAGGAACAAATTATGTCATATTTTCTCGGTCATCATCTTTTCTGGATTATCAGCAGGTCACCCTGTATAATCTTGCTTCAACATAAATATCCTCGTCTGGTATTCATTAACTATAGATAAACATAATACATATTGAATATTGAAGTCGAAGGGAGATTTACTTCCGAGATCGTGTCCCCTGCGGTGAGACTTAAAGGGGTTTGTTTGTCCTTATAATGTGTTTACTCCCCGTGTGGTCAAAACGTAACTCCTGGAAAGCTACGGAGTTCAAACTTTCTGTCTGTCAAAACATTAGTTCAGTGTATGAAAGTTGTGTATGGGTTGATATTGAACGTTTTTATTGATTCTTGATTCTCCTATTTTAGTTTATATACTCAACAACAAAAGAAACGCACCACTAACGTGTATTTCTATGTACCTTAAAATTAAACAGCAAATATCTCTTGAAATACTTGCTGGAACAACTTGAAATTTTTACACATTGTTTCTCTTATTGCAAAGTCAAAATTCTGAATGAAACTTTTTGGAATTCCGAATTTCATTTTCTCAAAAAACCACTTTTTCACCCAAAAAATGCAAAAAAATTGTTGAAAAGGATGAATATTGAACTTTTTGTGCTCCTCCTACCTGAAAGATTTGGTAAAAAAAAATAGTGTTTTTGTAACTTTTGACAATACAACTTTCTAACAAGCTCATTCCGAGGAAAGCAATTCTTTGACTTGTGTTTTCTCACACATTCACCGGAAACCGTTGCTGTGACTTGACAAAAATTGCTTGCTTGTTCTGGACATTTGAAATTCAAAAATACATAAAAAGGCTGATATGGCTAAAATATCTAGGGAGCTAGATAATGTATAAAAAAGTGGTGCGTTTCTTGTGTTGCTCAGTATATTATGTTTAGTGTATTCACAGGTTCTTGTTTGATAAAAAATGTCATTTACCCCCCTCATCTCAGAAGAGAGGGAGGGATTGACAATGACATTTCTTATGAAACAAGTGCCTGTGATTCCATGCTACTCATATGTAGTTTTTAGTCTAATTTTATCGCATATATACTCGAGAAAAACATCTTTCTTTTGAAAAATGTTCGTATTGTGGCTTGTCTTGTCTGGAAGTTTAAATGTTTTTCAAATTTAATAATTAACATTCTGACTCGAGGATTTTTTCTTCAGGTTAAAACTAAAATAATTCAGTTTTAGTGAATGCACAATTTATGCCTAATTTATAAGGACCACAGGCATACAATATAAAGATCTATATCAGGGCGATCCCAAATTCAGTCCTTGGTGCTAGAATCAAGGAATTCACTTGTTTTTAATTTTGTTTTTGTTTTTATTCTAAGATTTTTATCTTTATTTTCTCTAGACCTTCTTCGTTGATATGTTGAACATTGGAAAAAGAAATGGATTTCAACTTCAGTATACCATCACACTTACCTGCTCATGGATGATTACTCATTCTAAATTTATAAAAATAAATTTTCAATTTTCACAGATTCTGTCGATTTTCATCGTTTGTTCACATGTTCAGACTTTCATCTTCATTTCATCATAATGTTTCTGAGACATGTTTTTCTTTTATTATTTTCATTAATAGGCTATAGGATTAACAAGATTGGCACAAATTTTACTAATCTAATCTATTGCTGCTGTACGATGCAAAAAAGAGCAATGTTCGAGAACTTGTGACGGATTGGCTACAAGATTGTCTTCCAGTTATAATTGCAGACACATTTACATGACCAGTAGATTTATTTGATCGCTAAAAAATGCATCGAACACTGGCCATATTGAACTTAAAATTTTTACAGAAAATTTGTGTGCTCATTGGACCATAAACTTTAGGCTACCGTTAACTCGTGCAAAAAAGCAATAAAACACTGCTTTAGCATGTTTAGCTATCGCCGTCGTATGCACGAGTTTTAATGTTCCCAAGTGCCAAGACTTTTCTCTTTCATCAAATTTTAATGTCAGGCTGGAGGGATACATACTGAGTTTTTATGGTTAAAAGTAATAATGAAAGTGTCATTACCGTATAATTTGTTAACTTCTGTCATCAGCAACCGAAACTACAAGTCATAAACTATTTACTGTAGAACAGTACCATCTAGTTAATTAACCCAGACCTCCAGGTGGATATCTTTCGGCATCATTGAATTTACTTCGAACCGCAGACACGCGTCAAATTCGAAACTTCTCAGTCTGTCCTTCTGTTCGTCACACTTTTGATGTATTTTATTTCTTGCTCTTCAGAAACATTATAGTTCAATTCATATATTTTGGGAAACCATTATACCACAATTTCATCTTGGACCGCCTGTCTGATCAATATAACATTTGAAGTTGAATGTTATGGTGCTATGCTTCTAGTCAATGTTATCTTACAATCAAATTTAAATAGGACAATTATTAGTTGGCTTGCCTGATAGGTATCCATCATTTGAGCATTTGTAACAATATTATAGGAGAATATGGCATTGAAATAGCTTAGAATTTTGCATGAAAAAAATTTGAATGAATCAGTCGCTGATCCCATGGAGTGCTCTAGCGCTCCGTCAAAAATGTTAATAAAGTGTTAATATTGAAGCTATTGTAAAATCAATTCCAACTCGAATGAGACTTCATGAACTTATTCTATTTTCAGGCTCCATTCCACACCCATCAGATATCACCGTATGGATCTATCAACGACTTAGTGGATCATTTCAGTGACTTGACCCTAGACAGAAAGCCAAACAAGAGGCCACCATCCACATATCTATGTCATCTGTGTTTTACTAAAGGACATTATATCAAGGATTGTCCGCAGGTTAGTTTTATCAAGTTTAGTATAATTCACATATAGATCTGTGTTTAGAACAGTAACTGTAGCACAGGCACTTGTTGCATTAAAATCCACATCCCCTCTCTACCTATTCCACGTAGAGAAGGGTGTGTATAGATTTTTATAAAAACAAGTGCCTGTGAATTGTAGATGCATCTAGACATTCTTGTATCAAACTTACTATCAACGTTTTGGTTTAAAAGCAAAAGGCGAACAATATTGATTATCTGCAACACTACCAGACATGCTGTATAAAAAGAGCCGTGAATTTTGTTTCCTTGGTGGTCCGTTTTCAAATCATGATGCTGAAAATAATCTACAATGGTGTATATGTTAAAATCTGCTTCATTGGTATCCCAGTATAGTGTTGTTTGGTTACTATTAGCAGCCAAACATGCCAGGCAAAAAAGCAATTTTACGGTGTTTTGAAAGGGAATACTACCTGATGGACACTGAGTCCTCTGTCCCGTGAACGACAGTTGACTGAATGTTACGTTATTTGTACCGTGACGTCATTAAATGTAATCA
>MJUU01043057.1:54513-70048 GCA_002080025.1 Modiolus philippinarum
CCTGGCTATAGCCAGGTGAGCTAAAAAACGAACGGACACCATGATCACTATATTACGCCCGCTAAAGCAGGAGGTATAATAATTTGGTGTTCAACTATAAGCTAGATTTCCATTGAAGATTTCTTGGCTTGTTTCAGTGAAAATAGCTGGATACATGTATTTGGTTTAAACTTAAAAAGAGCTTCTGGAGAGCCTGTTTCATTCAGTTTTGTATCATTTACCATTACAGAGAAAACTTTACTGTGCTTATCCAAAATGCTTTTACCTCTTTCAATTGCTATTGTGCTACCAATCTACCAAATTGGTGACACAACTGGAGTGAAAGAAGTAAAAGATTGCTGAACCAATCTTACAATTTTACAATTCAATTGATGCAATCAAATTGTAAAATTGGTTTAGCGATTTGAAAAGTTGATACTTACCACAGGAATTCTTTACTTTAACAGTGGCGGATTTAGGGGGGGGGCCCGGGTGGGCCCGGGCCCCCCCTTAGGTCGGAAAATATTTAAAATTCCTAGGGGTTTTTAAAAAAATTGGGTTCCGGCCCCCCCCTTTTGAAAAATATATTGGTCGGGCCCCCCCTTAGCAGAAAGTCTGGATCCGCCACTGTTTAAGATTGGTGTGTGGTGACAGATTCAGATATATAAACTAAATAGTGAGTTTATTTACATAGGGCAATTCAATTTTCAGGAATTGCAAAGAAAAAATTGAAAATGCCAAATATTTCGTTTTACAGTCTATTTTCAGTTAACAATTAATTTTTTGTGTTGTTTGGTGTATGCTCATTAAAAAAATATCATTTTATATCATTTCTTGGTAAAAATGGAAAAACTGAAAAAATGAGCAAGGGAGGTCATAAATAAGATATAATTATCTCCCATAATAAAAACAGTAGTTTCACATTTTCTTCCCCAGAACGTTTATCATAATAAAAATTCAGATGAAAAATATGAAAACTTGTCAGATATGGTATTATAAGATTGTTTTTGTGTTCATAACAAAGATAATGAAAAGTGATGAAGACTATTTGCAAAAGTAAAGATAAGAATTTCCCTATACCAAGAAAATTTTCATGGTATACAAAGGCAGTTTTCTTTCATAAATTGACAATAAAGTTTAAGAAGATATCCAGAGGTGAGTATCAACTTTTCAAATATTGTTCAACCAATTTTATAGTTTGATAGCAACAGTTGAGTTGTAAAACTGTAAGATTGGTTCAGCAATCCTATTCCTCTTTCATCCCAATTGTGTTACCAATTTGGTAGATTGGTAGCACAATACCTATTGGGAGAGGTAAAAGCATTTTGGATAAGCACAGTAACAAAAATTCACTCTATAATGCTACAAGTGTCAAAATTGACCAAGTCGCGTTAGTCGGTAAACAGGAAGTAGTATACCGACAGGTTAGAAAACGCATCCCACAATATGGCATGACAATGTAAAGCTTCTGCTAAAATTACAGCTTTGTATCATTTACCATCACAGAGAAAACTTTGACGAAAATTCACTCTATAATGCTACAAGTGTCAAAATTGACCAAAGTCGGTAAACAGGAAGTATTCTGATTGGTCCAAAACTGCATCCCACAATATGGCATGATAATACAAAGCTTGTGACAAAATTTCAGATCTATACCATTTACCATTGCTGAGATAAATGTGACGCAAATGTGTTACGGAGGGACTCACACACACACATGCACACACACACACACACACAGACTGAAAACAGTATACCCCTATCTTTGATGGGGAGCGGGGGTATAATAAGTTTGTTGAGCGGATTAATAAGTTTGGAAGGACAATTTTTGGATTTATGCGTTTTGTAAATGATATTTCCATAGAAGTTTGGATGTGAAATGCCCTGTTGTATAAGAGCCCTGCATGTAGAACCAAATTTTCTTAATAAGTCAATGTATCTATAATAAAATTTAGAGAATGTTTTTATCAATTTATGATATCTAAACCCTTTATGCAGAAGTTTTTCAGTGAGACAAAGATTTCGGTCATTGAAGTCTGAAACATCACTACATACTCGTGCATATTGAACAAGTTGTGAAACATAGACCCCGTAAGAAGGGGCTAACAGAACATAGCCGTCGAGATGGGGAAAATTGACT
The DNA here is from genome assembly GCA_002080025.1 of Modiolus philippinarum. Lineage (NCBI taxonomy): Eukaryota > Metazoa > Mollusca > Bivalvia > Mytilida > Modiolidae > Modiolus > Modiolus philippinarum. Next base: position 56,633 of record MJUU01043057.1, read on the forward strand.
ATAGGGAAGAAGAAATCATCCCTTTTATCATAAACTTTAGTGTTTAACTTTCCTTGATTTATTGATATATCAAGATCAAAAAAAGGAGTATGATCACTGCTGTTATTGGATTTAATTAAAGTAAGTTCGGCAGGATAAATTTCATCTGTAAATTTAGAAAATTCAGGATTATTTAAAGCCAAAATATCGTCCAAATATCTTTATGTATTGTTAAAAATATCCACTAAATGCTGTTTAGAAGGGTCTTAGAGAATTTTTGACATGAATTGTGACTTGTAGCAATAAAGAAATAAATCTGCTATGAGAGGTGCACAGTTGGTATCCATAGGAATACTTATTTTTTGCTGATAGACTGTATCACTGAAATGAACAAAAATATTACCAAGAAGAAAATTTAATGCTTTTATCATATCCCGACAAGTCCAGTTGGTATATTTGTCATGTTTGTCGTCACTGAAAAACGATTAAAATGTATTGCAACAAATGTAAGTAAGTGATTTTTTGCAGGACCATTTGATCAAGTACGAAAATTTCTCTTTGATGAGCGTATGCAGTAATGTAGTATAAAGGTTAGAAAAATCATAGCTATCGATATCCTAGATATAAAAATTCTCTTAAGATTTCAGCAAATTCCATTAAGTGGGTTGGGAGGAGTTAGTACATCATCCTAATGACAATGCATGGTTAAGTCCATGTATGGCTATGGAAACCAAAGGAATTGGTCTGATCAACATCTAAGATAGGAGGTGCACTATGGCATCATGTGATTAAGATTCTCTGAAAGTTTGCATTGGTTTAGTAGGAGTTGTGGATGACCTACCAGTACCCCTCTTTCAATGACAATGAATGGCTAAGGAAAACCCCAAAATTGTTTAGATCTTAAATAGGAGGTGCACTATGGCATCATGTGATAAAGACTCTCAGAAAGTTGCTTCAAATTATATTCAGTAGTTAAAGAGGAATTGCAGGTATGAAGGTTGGACATATGGAAGACAGAAGGGTTCAATCAATACTATATACTCTTTTTTTTCAAAGGGGGGGGGGGGGGTAATAAACCAACAAATTACCAATGTGACCAAGTTTGATTATGATTTGCCATGTTTCAGAGATCTTTGAAAGTATTTTTATTGGGACCTATGTTGCCCAAATTTGGCATATTGGATGTGGTGCAGACCTGCTGTACAACAATGATTAAATATATAGTCTTTGAGAAATAAACCAAAGCTGAAAACTTATTTATCCATATGAAGGTTAATTCAGTAACACATTTACACATATTGACCATAATAATGAAGTTAACAAAAGGTAATACATAAACACAGTCACAATCAAATGAATGGAAAAACAATTATCAGCAATCTTAATTTTTGATGTATTTCCTTTGCCGCACCATTTTCTTCCTACTGGATTTACTGGCCCTTTCATTGTGATGTGTATATATCCTGATGTATTTTACACTGTGACAGATACTTTGGGAAACCCCTCCTCCCTGTATGGCAGAGGTGGCTATCTGATAAATGCTATGCATCTCTATTTATAAGATTGCCAACTGCAATGCAGGTGGCTCACAAAATAAAGGGAAATAACTTCAATTATCACAAGGTGCTTGGATTTGTTCCTGTGTCACAGTATCTTATTTTTAGTGTACAGAGTTTGATGCCCTTTTACTTTTTTCTGAACAACAAAAGTAAATCATCAAAATCAACAATTTATTGTAAAACATGATTGCTAATTTTTGGCACAAGTCAATTTTATAATCATAATGGCACAAATAAAAAGAAGTGTTTTAAGTGCTTCACATGTAAAGCTTGTAAAAATATCTGCATTGCTCTAAAAGTTTCTTTGATTAACCATGGTATAAAATTATATAAGATTGTAAATTTTTGAAGTCTAGATTAAAAATTGCAGAAAAAATGTATGAAATCTATTCCTATTCTTTGGCACATGATTTCTGGTATTCAATTAGCAAGTTGCATGCTAATTTTTGGCACATATGAGGTTTAATATAAAATATATAAAGTTTAAAATCTGAATTGAGTATTTTAACAGGAATCTTCAAACTGGAATGGCTGGTCCATCATTGCATTCTTCTTTCCTACAATAAATTAAGATAGGTTGTTAATGATATTGTATACTGTTATAACCCTTTGATTGATTGTTTTTTGTTCATCACGGGTACCCAGTAATACATGATGTGAAAATGTTTCCTACAAACTATGCAGCTACAATTTAAAAGTAGACCTTGTTATTTTGAACATCTTAAATACAATTAAAATAATCCAAATTATTCATTGTAACCGGTAAAACTCTACAACTCACTCATGTGCTAGATAAATTTGTGAGTTAAAGAGTTTTTCCCAGAAACTGGATGAATATTGTAGATAATCATAATTTTAGATTAGTTATACTGTAATTATAAGTAATTTGCAGCAGACATATAACTCATACTGTATAAATCAACAAAGAAAAAGCTGAAAGCAACTAAAAAATCATTGTGTTATTACAGTAATTGAAAAGGTGGTCATTCAACTTCATTAAAAATAATAAACACATAGAAGCTAAAAAATGAAAAAAAGAAATAGCAGACAAAATAGTTATAAATAAAAAGATCATGAAAAACAATTGGTGACCTATAATAGTTGTCTCAACAGTCCAAATTTGGCAGCTAAATTGAAGTGATGAAATCAATAAATCAGAAATACTTAACATACTTAACTGGATTGTGAAATTGGGGTCACTGTCTGAAAAGTCATATTGTATATTGTCATGTATTATCTAAGACCAAACAAAATACCAAATATCACTGACATACCATTAATAGATACTGTGAAACCAAACATGCTCACTACCATGAAACTGAGGTCAAGGACTAAAGCCATACAACAGGCTGTCATGTACTACCCAAGTACAACCCATATACCAAATATCATTGACCTACTGTTAATGGATACAAAGAATCCAAACATGTTCAATAGACCATAAAATTGAGGTCACAAACATAAGTCATATGGCATGTACTATCCCAGACTGACCCACATACCAAATATCACTGATCTACCATTGAAAGATTGGAAACAAAACATGCTCAATACTGTGAAATTGAGGCCATAGAAATAAGTCATATGGCAAACTGTCATGTACTACCCCAGACCGACCCACATACCAAATATCACCTAACTACTACATATTAATACTGAGAAACTTTACATACTCATCAGAATGTAAAATTGAGGTCACTGTGTAAAGCCATATCGCAGACTGTCAGATACTATGTAAGACTAACTCACATACCAAATATCAGTGACCTACACTACCACTAAGAGTTACTGAGAAAATGACCTGACTAAAAAAACCTAACATGGTCACTAGACCATGAAATTGAGTCACATACTAAAACCACACATCAAACTGTCATGTACTACCCAAGTCTAATCGATATACCAAATATCATAAGCCTGAGGTTAGCTGACCTAATTTCAATAAACAGCTGCGCCAAGTCGCATGATACGCCCGTCGTCACTTATGTAATTTAGGTAAGGGGTTCTCATTTTAGAATGCACCTTTAACTGGCTATTAAGCTTGATATCTCTACATAGTTTGAAGAAAGATTGTCAAGTAAAGCCAATATGTGTAAAATTGCCTTAAAATTGACAAATAAAGTCCCATAACTCTTGCAAGAAAAATCCAGGTTTCAAGAAAAAATAAACAGATCATCAGGCCATCATACCCAATACCTCTACAAACTTTGAAGTGATTGGGCCAAATGGTTCTCAAGTTGGAGAGCGACATGTGAAAAATTGCCTTAAAATTGACGAATAAAGTCCCATTACTCTTGCAAGAAAAATCAAAATTTCAAGAAAAAGTATACAGATCATCATGCCATCATACGCAATACCTCTTCAAAGTTTGAAGTGAATTGGCCAAAGGGTTGCCAAGTTAGAGCGCGACATATGAAAAATTGCCTAAAAATTGACGAATAAAGTCCCATAACTCTTGCAAGAAAAATCGAAATTTCAGGAAAAAGTGTACAGATCGTCAGGTCATAGTACCAAATATTTCTACAAACTTTGAAGTGATTTGGCCAAAGGGTTATCAAGTTAGAGCGTGACATATGAAAAATTGCATTAAAATTGACGAATAAAGTCCCATAACTGTTGCAAGAAAAATCGAAATTTCACGAAAAAGTATACAGATCGTCAGGCCATCATACCCAATACTTCTATAAAGTTTGAAGTGAATTGGCCAAAGGGTTATCAAGTTAGAGCGCGACATATGAAAAATTGCCTAAAAATTGACGAATAAAGTCCCATAACTCTTGCAAGAAAAATAGAAATTCACGAAAAAGTATACAGATTGTCAGGTCATAGTACCCAATACTTCTACAAACTTTGAAGTGATTTGGCCAAAGGGTTATTAAGTTAGAGCGCGACATATGAAACGGACAGACAGACGGACGGACAATCGGACATCGGTATACCATAATACGTCCCGTCATTAGACGGGCGTATAAAAACTTAAATGATCACTAGACTGTCAAACTGAAGTCCAGGATAAAAGCCATATGACTATCATGTACTACCTAGGACCAACCTATATACTAAATATCATTGACCTACTACTAATAGTTACTGAGACACTGAACTAATCACAACTAGAGCTGTCGCCGATTGGCAGCCAGGTATACCCCCGCTAACTGAACCCTGAATCAATATGGCAACTATTTAAATGTAAATTTAAATGTGTGTGGACCCAATACAGTTGTGGACACAATACAAGTATGGACAAAATGATATACCTCCCCTTCAAAATTTCGGACAGCAACCATATCACTTCATGCACATCTTCAGCTGGTGTACTAAAACGGTGCAACATTTCATCAAAATCCAAGCCGTGGTTTAGGAGAACATGCGCTGACAAGGATCACCCCTTCCCCTTTACACAGAAAAAATTCAAAGACAAATTATCTCCCCTTCAAAATTTCAGACAGCAACCATATTACTTTTTGCATATCTTCAGGTGGTGTACTACAACTATGTAACTTTTCATCAAAATCCAAGCAGCCGCTTAAGAGAACATGCGCTGACAAGGTTCGTCCACCCCCTTTTTCCAGAAAATATTCAGAGACAAATTATCTCCCCTTAAAATTTTCTGGCACCAACTATATAACTTCATGCACATCTTCAGATGGTGTACTACAACTGTGTAACATTTCATCAAAATCCAAGAAGCCGTTTAGGAGAACATGCGCTGACAAGGTTCACCTCCCCCCTTTTTCCAGAAAATATTCAAAGATGAATTATCTCCCCTTCAAATTTTCAGGCAGCAACCATACTACTTCATTCACATCTTCAGACGGTGTACTACAACTGTGTAACATTTCATCAAAATCCAAGCAGCTGTTTAGGAGAACATGGGCTGACAAGGTTTGCCTCCCCTTTTTTCCAGAAAATATTCAAAGACGAATTATCTCCATTTCAAAATTTCGGGCAACAACCATATTACTTCATGCACATCTTCAGATGGTGTACTACAACTGTGTAATATTTCATCAAAATCCAAGCAGTCGTTTAGGAGAACATGCACTGACAAGGTACATGGACGGAATGACAGACAGACAGACAGGGTGATTCCTATATACCCCCAAACTTTGTTTGCGGGGGGTATAAAAACTTAACACAATCACTACACTCTGAAATTGAGGTCACAGACAAAACTCATAATGGCAGACTGTCAATGTACTACCCAAGAACCCATAGACAAATTAATAGTTACTGAGCAAAACAGATTATCACAAAAACTTAACATGACAGTTTGTGCCCTTAACCCTGAAGTGCAAATGCTTTATGATGAATGAATGTGTATTTTATTTTGATTGTATATGCCCTTCATTGGCCCTTTGATTTATCTTTATCTTTGAAGTCCCAATACTTTGTATGCCTTTGTCTTCTTGTCCGTGCCTTTGGTCGTTGGCAAGACAAAAATTCCACCAGATGAATAAGGCCACTAATAATAAAGTTTCAAAATCAGGCTGAAATCAGTGATACTCATAAAACTTGATACACCCTCGCCACCCCAAAAATAGATACAAATGAATGTATGACATAAACATAAACATAAATATATCTTTATTTCCAAATCAGGAGCCAACAAGGAGTAATGAGAGCAACATATACCGGTACAAGAGAAGAACATGATTTACAGAGACACTAATATATAATAAGATAGAACACTGCTCATAATTCATTTGTTTCTGTTAGTTATATAGATCATAGTTGAACATAAGGACACAATAATAAAAAAAATAATAATTCTTAGTCATTTTTTGCCCCATGAATTTAGCAGTGGCTGATAAAACCTCATTACTAAGAAGAAATTTTACTTTTGATTTATTTGAAAGTGTTAGAAAATTTGGATATTTTATTCCAACAAGATTAAATAAAACAGATCTTTTATTCTTGAATTTAGGACAAATACATAAAATATGAGTTTCATCTTCAATTTGATCTGTACAGCAATTTCTGCAAAACCTTTCTGATCTTGGAGTATTAGAAAAACGTCCAATTTCAATTTGTAAGCTATGAGCAGATATATAGGAAATTTGCTTAAACTTTCCTCTGATCAAAATTTTTAAGACATGTTAGGTAATTTTCATAGCCAAAGTGATCCTTTACTTTTAAATAGAATGACAGAATATCTTTATTAACCAAAAAATGGGCCCCAAAGGGGCAAATAAATATGTACATAGTTTTCCATCAAGTTTTTCACTCCTCGATTTATACCAATTTTCAGTAACCTGTGTATATGTTTTCAGTAATATATGTGTATGTGAGGGTGGCATCTTACAAAAATTTTGTTTTTTTACTAATAGGTTATGACAAGAACAAAAGATCACGGAACCTGTCAAAATTTCCCCATAAATCCTAGTTATCTATACAGAACAGTTATAAGTCAACCAGTGTTATCAACAAATTGTCACACTTCATTATTTCTTTCTAAAAACATCTGTATATTTCATTAGATACCTGTCAATGGAACACAGTACAGTTAATTACCCACAACATGATAAATTGTCTTAGGTTACCCAGGTTATCATTACAATATCATACAATTTTGACATTTAAATTTTTGCTACATTTTATGATTTTATGATAACTGCATCCATACAAAAACATATTCATATAAATATTACAATTTTTTCAACTGGATAGAGTAGACCATTGCCCTTTTAATACATTTTCACGGATGTGAAATTTGGGGTATGTTCTCAACAACATCAGCAGCATGTACTAAACATGATCAATTTATATTAGAGAAGGTTTTTGAAAATGATGTATCAGAAAAATCTCATATCAAATTCTTAAAATATATTTTGGGTGTTAATAAAAGGTCAAGTAATTCTGAACTTGGACGTTATCCTATGTATTTCTTTATTGTCTTATCAATGTTAAAATATTATCATAGATTGGAGAAGGTGGATAATGGGTTATTATATGATACATATTTGTGTAGTAAAAAGCTACATCAAAACCATAATATAAATACATGGTTTTCTAGTATTATATTTATTCTGAAAAAGCTGGGTATTGGTATTCAAAACAAAACATGTAGTTTATATCAATTTGTAAAAGTAGTCAAAGATAAATTACATAGCCAATATATTATTTTTTGGAATGTATACAGAGATCAAATTCTCAAGTCTGGAAAAGGTAAATTATTTTCCTATTTTTCTTTTAAAACTACTTTTAGTTTTGAAAAATATTTGAATATAAAAGAATTCAGACACCGACAATCAATTTGTAAAATTCGAATTAGCTCTCATCCTTTTAAGGACTGAGACTGACAGATATTCAAAAAATTATATTGCTCTAAAGGAAAATTAGATACTTACTGTTCTTTGAAATCAAATTTTGGGCTTGAAAAATATTTAATTAATATGACTAATTTTGAGTCAAGGAGAAATATTACTAGAATCAGAATATCTGCACATAGATAAAGTATAGAGCGGGGAAGATACCAGCGGGTTTCACGTGACGATCGAAGATGTACTTGATGTGACTCTGATACAGTTGATGATGAAAAACACTTTATTCTCTCTTGTAGTCAGGTACATGACTTACGTTTGTCAATGTTAGAAATTGCAAAGTCGCTTAGTATAAATTTTAGGTCACTCAATAATGACAATAAACTATTTTGGCTTCTGATTAATGAAGACATTACTTTACTTACAAGTATAAGTAATATGATGAAATTCGCTGGTGTTTAACATTGTGACTGGTTCACCTGGTTAAGACACGAGGAGGACACTTAATATTATATAAACAGTTTTATTATTTACAATTTGCTATTTCATGTATTTATTTAGAAATGAATAAATATTATACAACGTTAAAAAGTGTCTTTTAAGCATCGTCCCTTGGTGTCTTTCCCATCTGAATTACTTGCAAAATCTAACCTGTTCATTCATGTTCTTATTGATTGTGTTGAAAAAAAAAGTAATATTTAGTAAATAGCATATAAAAGCTGGCTCATCTGGATAAGGCATGAGGAGGAAGTTCTGCTGTAAATTATAATTTTGCACAGAATTATCCTGAAGCATCGTCCCTTGGTGCCTTCTCTACCTGAGTCATCTTGTCTAATCCATAGCAAATTTTGTACTCTATATTTCAAATGTCCACAGTGCTGGTGCCCTCTGATCACTTTATTTTATTAATATTATGAATACACTTTATTTTGATAGTGTAAAATATATATAGTTATATACCGGTATGTGTATTAGTCTCTGTAATAATTATTTTTGTTATGTTTTGTCATCATGTCCTCAATGGACCCTTGATTGGTTAATAAAGCATATTCTATTCTATTCTATTGATAGGACACAGGGAAAATGTCAGTATTGTACATTAGACAAAATAGAGGATGAGCAACATTTTATAATGGAATGCTGTCTCTATAATGAGATAAGAGATAAGTTCTTTGAAACCGTTTTTTTCAAAATTTCACAACTTTGGACATCTAGATAACTCCCTTAAATTTAATTGGCTTTTTATAAATGAAGATTTGGATTTACTTAAACTTTTGGGACAATTTATATATACTTGATTTGAAAAACGAAGAAACTCTAATATAATTAATGTGAATGATATATAGGTTGATATATATATTTATTTTTATAAGTAAATATGGAATTGGTATAATTTACTATAAGATATAAGATATATTTAAAATACAATGGCTCTGCCCCAACCCATATAAACAGATTGTTGTTGTTTTTTTCTTCTTCTTTCTTTTGTAATATTTATATACAAATCAATGTCAATCATTCTTTATATTGCATGCTCTATGTATCGGCCCTTTAATTGGAATAAAATATTTTCTTCTATTAGAGTCCCCCTCCAATGTATGGAAATGCTATCAATACAAGATCCCAAAATTTACAACTCCCCTTTCTGGCATGATACTACCTTAGCAAAATGGATAAGATTAAGATTGTTTATTCCAATTAATGGTCCCACAAAGGGCATACAATTTCATTTCATTTCAGGTACACATACATACAAAATTAGACAAGGAACACGAGAACATATATATGTATAATAATGGACATAAAAAGTCAAGTGTTGACCCAAAATGACTGTGGATCTTGTAAATTGTAAAAAATTCACTTTAAATGTAGTCAAATACCACAAAATGTTCTGAATAAAAGTCGGTGTCAATCAATCTGGTGTAGATGAACATATTGTTCTGTCGTAAATGCATTAGGTATACAATTAGAATATTTTACTGTTGTTATTTGTAGTGTTTGTATTTAATGTTTATTTTATGTGTATTGTATGGATTACGCTATCATCTGTGAAAAGTGCATCAAATTCTTGGAAGATTTTTTGCTAAGAACCACCCCTTCTGAGTCTCTTGTATATTGAAAATTTATTATTTTAAATATTTGTTAAAGCATTCTATAACAACCTACACAAAACAAGAGGCTCTCAAGACTCTGTAATGGTCACCTGGACCACAAATGACATAAACAGTCCAATATTAATCTCACTGATAAAGAATCTCATTTTTAAGTACATGTACTGTGAAAGTGCTATTTCTCGTCAACTTCCAATTTTTGTTGGTTTCATGGTTCGCTAAAACCATGAAATTCAGTTTTCAACAAGAGGCAATTTTTACCCTGGACTTTTTCTGCATAGATTTCAAAACCACAAATTTAAATATCCAAGAAAAAGTGATATTTATGAAACCCATGAAAATTGATGTCCATGAATAAAAATTCTACCACAGTATGTTAATTGATGTTATATGGTGGAATGTTAAACTATGTTCTCTGCTGGCAGCCGTTTTGGATGGTGTGGAGACCTACTAGTCATCTTTTATGAACAGGACAAACTAAGGACCATTGTGCCTAAGATGTGGACTTTCAAAGGGGCCAGCTAAGGACAATTGTGACACAGTTTGGTTCTAATTGGCGAAGATGTTTCAAAGGACATCTTTGAATGTGTTTTGCCATAGGGTACAATGTAAATATTTACCCCAGCTGGACGCAATCTTCGATGAGATGTGGACTTGTTTGACACATTTTTTAAGAGGTCCACAAAAGGACTATTGTGACCTAGTTTGGTTCTAACTCGCTTTTAGGCTTCATTGGAGATCTTTTTAAATTTTCCCAATGTTAAATTATGCTTCCTGCTGCTGGAGGCTTTCTTTGATGTGACATAGACTTGGGGGACTTATTTTTCAAAGGAGGACAATTTATGACAATTGTAACCAAGTTTGGTTCCAATTGGACAAGTGTTTTCACATGAGAAGAACTTTGAATATGTTTTCAAATATGTCCCAATGTTAAACAAAGTTCCCTGCTGACAGCCATCTTGGATCATTTGTAGAAATTTCACACTCCATTTTTAAAAAAATGGACCACTAAACAATAATGCCCCAAAGTTTGGTTGCAATTGGTCATTTTTTTTTCCACAGGAGAAGATCTTCCTATGTGCTCCCATTGGGTCATTGTTATACAATGTTCCCTGTAGCACACCCCCCCTAATCTTGGATAATAAAACCTCACCTTTTTTGAAGGAGACAATCTAAGGATTTCCATTGAGTGACAGAGAAATTGTTAAACTATGTTCCCTGCTTCCCTCCATCTTGAATTAGATGCAAACATGCACATTTTTGACGGGAACAATCTAAGGACTTTTGTTCTTAAGTTTGGTTGAAATTGGCCTAGCAGTTTACGAGGATATGTTAAACTAAGTCCCCTGCTGGTGATCATCTTGGATGGAATACATACACAATTCTTAAAGGGGATCATCAAAGTAATATTGTGACCAAGTTTTGTTTTGATTGGCCCATGGATTAGAGGAGAAGATCTTTGAATGAGCTTCCATAGAGTCCAGTGTAAAACTATGTTCCCTGTTGGAGGCCATCTTGGATGAGATGCAAACCTGCTCGATACCTGTTTTGAAGGGGACCATCTCAGGACTATAATGCCTAATTAAAGTTATATAAGGCCAAGACAAGTTATTTCAATGTTTGGTGTCAGGGCGTGCATTGAAAGTCTGTGATTTATAAAGAAAACAAACAAGAGATTTTTTTTTTTGCAATTAAAATGGTAGTTTCATAATAAAATAAGGAGACAACAAGTGTGTATTCCTAATAGGAAATTGACTAAAAGACCCAACATAAAGTTAAATTGGGGAAAATGAGCAATATTGAAAAAATATCATCGCTATTTTCAATTTAATTATGAAAAAATGATGTTAAATAAACATTTGTCACATATAAGTATGTTATTTTCAAAATTTCTTTTCTTGTTTTTCGCTTTGTGATTTCTTTGTTTGCCTCATACTCTCCTTCATTTCAAAAATAAAGAAGATGCCAAACAGAGAATTAAATTGGTATGGCCTAATTGGCCATTTGGTGAAGTAATGGTTTGTCCCATAAGGTCCAATGTTTAACTATGTTGACATTTGGAGACCATCCTGGATAAGATGAGAACTTGCCGGACACAATTATAAAGTGAACTACTGACCACGTTTGGAAAGAGGAAAACATTTTTTAATGAAAAGTAAACAACAGACAGACAGACGGAAGCTAGATGCAAAGTGATGGCAAAATCTCACCCTTGCTATAAACCAGGTGAGCTAAAAACTGCATCAACATCAGACAAAAATTAAAAAATTCATTTTTTTTTTGCATTTGAACCCCTTTTTGCCTCTTGTTTGTTGAAAATTGGTTTAAGTTATCTATTAAAACATTTTAAGAAACTTTTAACAAAACAATGAATCAAATTGGACAAAATTATTTTGCTCTCTTTGGGCCTCTAGTTTCTCAAAATTGGTAAAATACTAAATGCTACCTAAATTTGTCAGCATGCACCAAATGGGCAATTTCATTAGCAATAAAATAAAAGCAAACCCCATCTCAATGTGATAAGTAATAAAGATTCTACAGTTAAACATGTTAAAACAACCAATTCATACTTTTTTGATAGTGATCTCTCCACTAAAACCAAAGTAATGCTGTCCAGAGACACTTACAATGCCTGCTTTACACCATAAGACCTCAAAATTTTGAGGTCATATAAAAAAGTAATGGACCATTACATACTCACATATTTCCAAGATTTTTTTTCATAAATTTTGAAGGTGCAAAAACTACAAAATCATTCTCTTCTCTGAACTAAGACTGTGTTTAGGCAATCCCAATTTTGAAGGTATTATGTAATTTTGTTCACGTTTCCAGGGTTATAAAAATCCTTTAGTCCGACGCCCGGGGCAGTGCAGTAGGACGCCTCGGACTCGCCTTTTTCCTTGAGAAAAAGTCTGTCGGGCCTTTCTCTATTTAAACTAGAAAAAGGTGATCTGCTGATCACAAAAGAAACCCCCGCCCATAGGCAATTCTAGTAGTTGCAGCAACCTGGATAACTATTTTGCTTGTCCATTAGCTTTTTCATTAGATTTTGCATGATTCAAGGGCAATAATTCTGGTGCACAAAATTAGATCACAGTGAAATACACTTGACCTGTATTTTATAAATAGTCCCAATATGTAGCTTTCCATAAAAAGAAACTCAAGTTATCATCTGAAAACCACAAAAATACAGATTTTGCATAAATCAAGGGCAATAACCCTGAACCAAAAGTCTGATCATGGTGAAAATCAAACTCTACCTGTATTTTATGGGAAGTAACATACCCAAAATATTAAATCTTTCCTTCACAGCAAACTCAAGTTATCATCCGGAAACCATAACTTTTACAGATTTTGTGTCTTTAAGGGGCAATAACTCCAGCATGCAAATATGATCACAGCCAAATTCATACTTGAACTGTTTTTTATAATTAAAAACATTGTTCCAAAATTTTAAAACTTTCCCTTGAAGAAAACTGAAGTTATCATCCAGAAACCATAAAA
>MJUU01043057.1:71210-81283 GCA_002080025.1 Modiolus philippinarum
GTCATAATTGAACTTGACCTGTATTTTATGAATATAAACATTGTCCCAAAATATCAAAACTTTCCTTCAAAGCAAACTCAGGTTATCATCCGGAAACCAAAGTGTGACGGATGGATGGACGGACGGAAACATGGAAAGACGGAATGACGGAAAGACGGACGGACGGACGGGCGGACGGACAAGAGGAATCCTATATACCCCGACCTTTTAAGGCGGGGGTATAATAAAAAATAATTTTCAGTAAATTGATTGAGAGTTTCGTTTAAATTGAGAATCATATTTAGCCTCTTACATCGACAAATAACTTCCTGGTAGTGTTTTCAAAATACTATTTTTGTTATTTTTTGTATAAAAATAGATCAATATTCTAATAAGTATTGGAATCATTTTGGCATTTAATTTCATAGAATTTTTAACCACAGACTGAACCAACACCTACTTATGTCTCTTCTCAGTAGAGTTAACTGAGGTATGCAGGGTTGTCATTTCATTAAAACATTATTAAATACCATGATGACAACAACACTTTAGTAAACTGCAAATACTTTATTCGTCGACATGTTTCGCCCTAAACAGGCTTCATCAGGACAAGGTACAATGTAAAAATGCTTGCCTGAAGTACAGCTTGATGGTATCAAATTTAAGCATCATAATAAAGAAAATAATGTTCTGTTGCCAGACTGAGTGTACAAAAATAGTGTTTCATCTAACATCACAGTTCAACGATGGCAACATTCTTTTTATAGAAATTACCTGTTATGAAAATACATTTAACAAGGTGTAAAATACGTTTCTGAAGCAGATTACAAAAAATGTTTAGCAGTACTTTAAATTTGTATTTTTTTCTCAAGTCTATCCAAGGTGGATACCCTTCCTCGAATTCCTAACACTCCAGTTGGCTTCCCCCTGCTGGAGCCGGACAGCAGGAGTACTGCTCCCAACTGCGTCGGAATTCAGGGAAGATACAATTGTCGCCATGCTGGAAACGTTCTTCGACGGGTTGATGGAAATATTCAAATTCAAATGAACAGTTACAGTATTTGTTATTCATCATTACATTGAAAAAATGAAGCGTCACAAAGTAATTCCCATTGTTTTTGAGGAAAGGTAATTTGTACCTTCCAGGTTGGCAAACTTTTTAGAGGTAGCCCATGGGAGATTTATTAAAGTTGCATATTTTAATGATTATCTGGGAAACAGACTCAGTGACCTAGACTGCTTTTGACATTTCTGAGTAGCAAATTACTAGAGGTACACAATATCAAAATTTCATAAAATCGACACTATGAGAAGTTTTTAAAATATTGTATTGAATTTGTAATGGAACATTTTTTGCCACTTTTATCATTAAAAGTGCTACATATTCAGTGATTTAGAAAAATAAAACATACTTTATCATGTCGAATTTATTTTTTTGCAAATCTTTAAAACCTTGACTTTGTTTTTCAGTTGCTTTGGTAGCGATTACATTGAAACTTTTTTGAAATAATCAAAGTCCCATAACTCTGGAATAAAAAAAATCCACCGAAAAAAATAAAACAATAAGGAGCTTTCTTCCATCATACCCATCAATCCTGCAAAGTTTCAAGAAAAATTATGAAATTGTTCTCTAGTTAAAGTATGATGTGTGGACGGAAATTGCAATTTCATGCTTTTTATAAAATAATCAAAGTACCGTAACTCTGGAATAAAAAAAAATCCATCGATAAAATAAAACTAGGTAGCTTTCTTTTATCATACCCAACAATCGTGCAAAAATTAAAAAAAAAAATTATCAAAGGGTTCTCTAGTTAGAGTATGACATGTGGATGGAAAATGCAATTTCATGCTTTTTTTTAAATAATCTAAGTCCCATAACTCTGGAATGGAAAATCCACCAGCAAAATAAAACGATAGGGAGCTTTGTTGAGCCCTTAAGTGTAATCCTTACCTTAATTGTAATCCGATTACACTTAAGGTTAAGGACCTCCCTTAAATGTAATCCCGGTTACATTTACGGTTGCAGGACCTCCTTTAATTGTAACCGAATTGGGAGATAGTGTACATATGCCTGCAGTACCTACCGTAATTGTAATCCCTCGGAATTAGTTTACAGTTTGCACTCATATAAGATAAGACAAGAAATGGATGTCAATACGACATCAATCCGGGGTTTCCTTCACTATATGAATGGACAAATAGGTACTTGTGTGAAAAGCTATTTAACTTATACCTCCTCTCATTATGTGCAGTGTATGCTGTCACTCTTAAAAATCACTGAAATGGTATACTTTACTTTAAAGCCAAATAAAAGACACATGGTCAAAACACCTATAAATTTCAAAGTTCAAATAGGCATAACTCTTAGAAAATTGCACGATGAATAATCCCCGACAATATGCATATCTGCATATGATGTCCTTGCTACATACACAGTTTCATGAAATACTGTTGAACGGTTACAGAGGAGTTGCGCTTACAAGATCTGGCAGCTGCCCGCCCGCCGGACCGCCCAACCAACCCCCGTACATCAGCATTTCAATAACTGGATTTCCCAACTGGAGAACCCGGTTAAAAACGTGTTCCGCCATAGCATGATTATAAGTCATATTTGTTTTGAATAGGCATCGTTACAATGGAAACAAAAAAGGGAGGACAAAAGGTGATCAGAATTGTTTCAAAATATTATACAAAAGAAATGTAAATTGTTCTAAAGCTTTCAATTCCCTAAAACAGAAAAGTAGACGAAATTTTACGGAAATGATAGCGACCAATTTCTAGCATTCAATTTTCTAGCTACCAATTTTGGGGTTTATCTTAAATCCAAAAATGAAAGGCATACCGAAAAGAACCATAATTCAAATTATTTCTAGCGACCATCTTTTTTTATATTCTAGAAATACCATAATTGGTAGCGTTTCCATGGGGATAAATGAAGAAGCTTAGAATTGCTTGAAAATGTACAGACAGGATGTTAAAGATTTGTAGACACTATTTTGAGGTTTAAAATTATCCTAGTGACAATCGTTGTAATGGAATCGAAAATGAGGGACGGAAGGATCTTTTTCGTGACTCTACGATTAGTTGTTTTATTCAACGGGCTGATTTGAGATTAACCCGTAACAATACCCATGATGAACGGCGGAATTGGAATCTTCATTTTTGGGGATCAGGATTAGGTCATTTATTTACTTGGAAAATCGGGATTTTGTTATTATTTTAACATGAATCCGAGATCAGAACCCCTCCTTCATCCTCTAAAAGAACGGGAAAATAAAAAACAACAGTCAGGATAAACATTTACAGGAAAGGTGACCGGGATGGGTTGTCTTATGTTAGCTCGGATCACAAAATCACTATCTGCATGCGACTCCCTTCGACTTACCCCTTCATTCTAAGAACAAACAGACAGCAACAAAATAAATACTTTCATTTATCGGGTCAGACTGTTTCTCATCGATACTTGGATTTGTACAGTGAAATACCTGTTGCTTCCTTGCCAAATCCTGCAGAGAGTTTCATGTATGATGCTACTGTTGTTCAATATTGAGGACGATACGACCTCTTTACAAATCTTTTTAAATGCAGTTTTGTCAGATACATAAATTCCAGAGATTTGAAGCTACGAGAAGTATTGTGATATATCGTGTCTACCACGACGCTATCAATATTGGCGCAAAATTGAAATCGCAAAACTTGAATTCAAATATCTCACCATTTCCACGTATCGTCAATGAACTTGATATATTTGTATATCTCAGAAACTTGCCAAAACGGATCACAAACCGGATTTCACCGATGACTGCATATTCACAACAAGTGTGGACCCAAATAGGTGTCTCGCTCGTCGGCACATGGATCGGCGGGAAAATGTTAGACAAATTGCAAAGGAAAGGAGGGAATATACTACAAAAATAAACTAAATTACACCAATTTCAGTTATTAAGAAATGTATCTGATCAGAGAAACTTAAAGTGTTTGATCATTAGACTGTGAAATTGAGGTCAAGAGCAAAAGTTTTATACCAGACTGACATAAACTATCCAAACCAAGTGACATACAAAATATTATTGATCTAATACTAATAAATGTTGAGAAATAGATCTAATCTAAAGAAAATTGACATGGTCACTAAACCTTCAATGAACAGATCAAGGACAGATATCACACGCCAGACTGACATGTACTACTTAAGACCAACCTTCATACCTTATATTATTGACCTAGCACTTGTATTAATTGAGAAAGTGATCAAATCAGAGAAGGATAACCTGGTCACTAGATTGTGAAATTGAGGTCAAGGACTAATGTTATATGCCAAACTGTTGTTGAGAAAGTGATCTAATCAGAAAAACTCAACATGGTCAGTAGACTGTGAAAGTGAGGTCAAGGGCAAAAGTAACATATCAGACTGACATGTACTACACATGACCGAGCTACACACCAAATAATATCATTGATCTACCACTTATAGTTGTTGAGAAATGGATATAATCAGAGAAATTTAACCTGGTCACTAGACCATGAAATTGAGGTCAAGTACAAAAATCATATAACAGACTCACATGAACTACCCAAGACCAACCTACATACCATATACAATTGACCTACCACCTATAGTTATTGAGGAATGGATGTAATCTGAAAAAAACTTAACCTGGTCACTAGACCGTAAAATTAAAGTCAAGGTCACATGATTTTGTGTCCATCAGGTAACACTTAATAAGTACTGCCACTGTACTAAATAAGATGTTCCTACATAAAAGGGTTTTCAATCTATCCTGTATTTAGTAAACGTCAACGACACCACCGCCGCCGTCGTTGTCATACTTTGTACTTTCGTTGACTTTTTGTCGCGGGCGAGACAAATACATATTGCGAATGAAGCCTCTCGCTACAATCTCGTGACTTTCCATACGATATACTAGGAGCTCCAATTCTCTGGATTTTTTTTCTCTTGATGGTTTTGTGTAATCCTTTTCAAGACGTAGTTTTATAGGCAGTGGTCTACTTGCATTGCTCTTTATCTCTTTGACTTTGTTGATTTAGGTCAGGTAACGGGATATTGAAAAAGGGTTACAGTTGTTATTGATACATTTACGGTAAGTATTACCTTCAAGGGTTGATGTTGAACCTGCGTTCACTCCCGGTTTTTTGTGGAGTCCGTGATTTTCATCTTGTTTTATTTGTTTTGCGTGTATGTTTTGTGCTTCGTGTGTCTGTCATTATTACTGGGTCCGTTCGTTTCTATGTCCATCGACTATCCGTTTTGGCTGACAATTCGATTTCATCTCGACTTATTTAGATGAACGTCTACTTAGCAATATTTTAGCTATATCAAGACGCGAACAAATTTGTAAATAAATAATCAATTTGGGTTGGAGAACAGGAAATTTATATTGCCACAAAAAGGTAGGGCGACATGGGAACTTGCAACCGATCAGCTACGGACCACTCAAAAGAGTTTGCGTGGTTTGCTGCAGGGGTTCTATAACGTGTAGGTAGCACGGCATCTGTACCAACACGAGGACCCGAGTTTGCACTCGAAAGATGGGTTAGGTATTCATTCATCCCGCGCGACCACGAACATTTATTTTTGGAGGGGTTGTACCCAACATCCTAGGATACTGCGTCCTTTTTCTTTGTTCCAGGGATCCATCGGGGTCTGTCCTGTTTAGGAGGGTTCATACTCAAAATTTCGGACACATTATCTAAGGGAACAATATTCAAAGTGTGCAACTTTAAACAGAAACAACCATTTTCTTGCTACTTTTAACTTTCTAATTTATTTCAATGTTAAACAATGTTCTTCCTAAAAGTTTTTAGGCAAATTATAAAAATTGTGCAATTATTTTAATAAAAAAGACTTAAAGTGCATCATTTGCATTTTGTATGTATGTTAATTTATGTTTTTGTTTTCGATGTGTCCTTTGTCTGCCTTAGGTGTACCATAGCATTGCGAAGTCTGTTATGAATTATTTTTTTTAATATTCATTTGGTTTGTTGCTTTGGTATTCGTTTGAGATTTTGCTTAAGTTAGTTTCAGTAGTTACAAATGGTGCTTTCTAGATGAAGTTCAGAGTTACGTAAACTACACGTATGTTCCAACTTGGTGGTCATACTTTTTTGACAAATCTTATCAATCTAGGTAAATCTCAGGGGATACTCTATTTCAGAGGACAAGTCAAAATGACTTGCATAATCTAAGGTTTAGTCTATATCAGTCAATTTGTTTCAGAGGAGATAGTCAAATAGTGAAGAGTTACGAACGTTGTATGCCGAATTATGACAAAAACTAAAATGATGTGATTGCATTTAATTTAATCAATAATTTTTGACATTTCTGGTTAAGTAGACAACTGATCTTTAAATAATGTCGCTTATTTGTTTCGCCAATTCAAACCACTAATGGCATACCAGTTATGTCTAAGAGGGCATAGGTAACCATGCATCAATCCATGTTGGGCCACCTTTAAAAATACGCCGCAATTCCATGGCTAGACCACTACCCCGGTCAGCCCTTCCGTTAGTAATTCTAAGTACTTTTTTCCGCCCTTTTTTTCCACGGAAACGATGGATACTTAAAACAAAATATGACTCATAATCAAGCTATGGCGAATGCGATTTCTTATATTATATATGCTTCAAATTGTAAACTAATTCCGAGGGATTACAATTACGGTAGGTACTGTAGGCATATGCACACTATCTCCCTTAATTGTAATCGGTTACAATTAAGGGGGGTCATGCAACCGTAAATGTAACCGGGATTACTTTAAAAGGTGGTCCTTAACCTTAAGTGTAATCGGATTACATTTAAGGTAAGGATTACACTTAAGGGCTCAACAGAGCTTTCTTCCATCATACCCAACAATCCAGCAAAGTTTCAAGAAAAATGATCAAAGCATTCTCTAGTTAGAGTACGACATGTGGACGGACGGACAGATGGACAGACAGACGGACGGACGGACACCGGTATACCATAATACGCCCCGCCAAAGACGGGCGTATAAAAATTAAGTTCCCCACTTGTGGCCATATTGGATGAAGGATACACACCAAAGTAACAACATTTCGTCGGGACCTCATAAGTAACATTCATGCCAAATTTTGGTTCAAATACATCAGCAGTTCTCAATAGGAAGTTTAAGACGAACTGATGACGGACGCAATTTAGCCAGATGAGCTAAAAATAGGTAAACTGGATACTAAGTCAGTATCTACAAAGAAATATATAACTCACCTTCTATTCATCAGCAAACATTTGTGTACACATTTCCGAATTTTTCTCATTTATAAAGAAAGACATTGGAATGATATTTTTAGATCTTCGTAGTCTATTTCTGTATCTCTTCTTTAAAAATTTTGTTCTTTCAAATTTATCTACATTATGTCTGAAAAAACAACAACGTCCTTCATCAATATCAGCTTTACATTGGCTATTGTCAACAATGCATATTTCTGGAAAATCATTAAATGAAATTTTGGATAAAGCTCAAGATGACCTATTTCAAGTTGATCAATGGTGCTCAGATAATGGCATGTTCATAAATTGTGAAAAAACAAAATGTATGGTTATTGGTACAAGACAAAAACTATCATTTTTAGATACTGAAATTTCCCTTAATGTCATGGATGGTACTATACATTGTTCAATGAATGAAAAAATACTTGGAGTCAAAATAGATCCAAATTTGTGCTGGGCAAGCCACGTAGATCAGATATGCTCCAAAATTTCATCTCGAATATACCTTCTTTCCAAAATTAAAAAAATTTTAAATCTTGAATCACAAAAGCTTTTTTACAATGGTTATATTTTGCCACTGATAGATTATTGTTTTGTTATATGGGGAAATTGTAATAATGAAGACCTAAACCGAATTCTAAAACTTCAAAAAAGAGCAGTACGACTGATACTTGATGCAGATTTTTTGGCACCTTCAGATCCTCTTTTTAAGACTCTTGGATGGATGAAAGTTCATGATTGAAGAAAATATCATAAATATCTGTTAGTTTATAAATGTTTGAAAAAAGAAGCCCCATCATATCTAATCAATAAATTTCAGTTCCTTTCTGAAGAAAATCCTTATTCTCTGAGAAATGTTGTAAATGGTAATTTAAAAGTCCCAAAACCCAAGACTGAACTTTATAAAAAATCNTTCACTTATTCAGGGGCATCATTATGGAATGAACTGCCAAATAGAATAAGAAACTCACCTTCTATAAATTCCTTTAAGGAAAACTTAAAAAAGTTCATTCTTCAACAACCTGTTAATGGCGATTTTTCACAATCAGATGAGTTTTAAAATTGTTTTTACAGTAATTATATTAGTTAAAATCGTATGTTAGCTTATGCTATATTTCCATATTTGTTTATAATGGTTTACAATATATTATTGTTGAGGGCCTCAGGGAAGATTAGTTTGTAACTAACTGTGTTACCCTCTTGAAATAAAGCCTTTATTATTATTATTGTATTGTATTCTAACATGGCTCCTGTAAATCATCACCAGTATAATACTCGATAACCATATTTTTCGCACATGCGCAAATGGTATCGGAAAATGAGCGAACGGGACGAAAAACAACAATGTTTTTAATTTTGTTCGTCTTTGTTTATGAAGGAAATAAATGTTAAGAACAGTTTTTAACTAAATCATGCCATTCAGACAAGTAAATGTGTATTGTGTTTGCTTTCGATTTGAATTTTGAACTTTCATCTGTTTGAAAACGTCAGATTGTGTATTGTGACGTCATAGACACAAACAGCAATGGAGACAGGAAATCCGCCTTCTCTTAGGTCGCTTCAGAATGGAAAACTCCATTTTCTGTCATATTAGAATCGAAATAATTCATGGCAGGTATATGGTTATTGTCATTTAACCATGGGCTGGGCCTTTATATTCGTAAATTTAACCCCTCGCTGACGCTCTGGGTTAAATTCGAATATAAAGGCCCAGCCCATGGTTAAATTTCCAATAACCATATACCTGCCATGAATTATTTCTTAAATTTAAACTTTGTGGACATAAATTGTCGATTTCATGGTCTCATATTGAATTAAATCAATATACAGTATATCAGGATTTTGTGTGTGTGTGTTTTTGTTATGTTTTAGGTTGACCATTTAAGCCTCTGAGTAAATTTCACTGCCTAATTTAATATATTGGATAAAACGTTGTACATGATAGATAAACATAGAGAATATTTAACTGATCTGTTCTACATAAAAATTGTGAACAAAAGCTGATGCAATAAACGAAAATGTGTCCATGGGACATGGATGCCCCTGCCATATAGATATATCTGCAAACAGAAAGTAGATGAGTGATGGACCTGAAAAGGGGAGAAACTTCCATGCACAAGCTAAGAAATCCTTGACGAAAATTTCGGACGTATGTACGGAAGGATAGACGGACAAGGGTAAAACTTAATGCCCCCGTCGCCTAACGTTGGGGGCATACAAATAAGCTGAGTTTCTTGAGGCATTCACAAAACTGAGTTTTTAAAGGAAAGCCAATCAAATAATTTGCTTTTAATTTCATAAAATGCATTTATGTATTTTATGTTTTCCAAGACGATGGATCCTTGTTAGAAACACATACATGTATTCTATAGCAATTTTTTGCTACCCAATCATATTAACTGATACAAAAATACTGTTATAGAATTGAGGTTTTGCTCACTTGTGGTTTTGTTATCTGTAAACATATTTTTACAGGCAATTACTATGACAAAGAACATACCTGTGAGAAAGAAAGGAAATGGGGTAAATATCAAAGAGACAACATCCCATCTCCAGGTTAAAACGACCCAAAACAAAGCATCTAGGGGTCACCATACAGTCTTCAACACATTGAGGAACCTACCACCATTAAGCAAGCCCTAAATGGCCCCAAAAAGGTAAAACAGTGAATAAATCAATGGAAACAAACCACATCCAATAACCCAACTATCAAGAAACTGAAATTTTATAAAAAGACAAGGACAAGCCAATGTATTCTAATGGAGGTCTTATCATCTTTAAACACATTTTAAATGGCATGTCATCAAATTGTTACTACGGTAACATACCTATATTGTAATGGAGGTCT
>MJUU01043057.1:81401-101843 GCA_002080025.1 Modiolus philippinarum
CGGTAACATACCTATATTGTAATGGAGGTCTTATCATCTGTAGACACATTTTAAATGGCATGTCATCAAATTGTTACTATGGTAACATACCTATATTGTAATTGAAGTCTTGTCATCTGTAGACACATTTTAAATGGCATGTCATCAAATTGTTACTACGGTAACATACCTATATTGTAATGGAGGTCTTATCATCTGTAGACACATTTTAAATGGCATGTCATTAAATTGTTACTATGGTAACATACCTATATTGTAATGGAGAACTTATCATCTGTAGACACATTTTAAATGGCATGTCATCAAATTGTTACCATGGTAACATACCTATATTGTAATGGAGGTTTTATCTGTGGACACATTTTAAATGGCATGTCATTAAATTGTTACTATGGTAACATACCTATATTGTAATGGAGGTTTTATCATCTGTAGACACATTTTAAATGGCATGTCATCAAACTGTTACTATGGTAACATACCTATATTGTAATGGAGGTCTTATCATCTGTAGACACATTTTAAATGGCATGTCATTAAATTGTTACTATGGTAACATACCTATATTGTAATTGAGGTTTTATCATCTGTAGACACATTTTAAATGGCATGTCATTAAATTGTTACTATGGTAACATACCTATATTGTAATGAAAGTCTTACCATCTGCAGCCGGATGGCAAAGTATCGATTTTCCCATTAAAACCGCCTTTCTCATGACCAGAGAAACAAGTGGAGATAATTGATTAAAATATTACCGCCAGGTGGCACTTTACAGACAAACAATTTGTTTATTTTACCTGTCTCTGGAAAACCCCTTATTTACTTACAAATGCAATAAATATAGAAGTAAAGATAATTTTCCACAAAACTTAATATATTTCTGAAGGTGTTCGGCAAAAAATGATTCCCAAATATCATAAAACTACTATGAACTTTCGCATCAAACTTGACCTCTCAAAACGTAAACAAATTTTGGCGATGCGGAGGGTTAAAATTCTTTGTCGGAAAAGCTGACACAAATGCGTTACCGCAGAAGAATATACCTGAAAATGGGCGTGAACAAACTTTGATATATGCTTAATTAATAGGAAAAAAGTTCCGACCGTTTCTCGTTTTGGTTACGGAGTTCTCTTTGTTTGAAAACATGCATTGATAATTAGATTTCTCCTCCCACTTTCGTAGATTTATAATATGCTTATATCCAAATGTACGTAAAGTTTACATGAAACACATATTTTTTAAGGTTCCATGATGCAACTAGAGTCTTAAAAAGTTGACCTTATCAACTTAGAAATATGAAATATATTTTTTTTTCGGTTTGGCATTTTTAAAACCACGTGTTGAGGCGTGGTCTTGTCGCCGTTCATCACCTATTTAGCATGCAATAATAAGTATTCACTTCTTTTGATATGTTTGTAAATATTTTACACATTACCAATTGTCCAAAATCTTATTTTCTTTCGTATAATATAAACTTTATCCTATCCTGTTAAATAATAGAAATGGCAACAATAATTATGAGCATCCCCCCTTTTTCACCACTAGTGAATCAAACAGCTTGTACAATCGAGTGACCATTAATACAAGTTATGGAAAATGTTAATCTGGGGCAGGAAAAACGATATTATATTTTAACTTTGAAATATTTCACGAATTAATTATTTAAAAGCCCATAATCGCACTTATGAAAACCAGGTCAAATTGAGGTCATGACTCGTCCTGATCTATTTTGAGATTGCCGTTAATAATATGAAATGAAGATCCAATATTATTCCATGAAATTCAAAAGACATTTAATACTGTTATTAAATGAGAAACAAACATTTTCTTCGCTGTTTTATTATTATTTAAGCTTTAGTCAACATTACTTCCTGGTGCAGTTGCGATAAAAATAATCACGGAATGCTAAAACATCACGAGGGGATTCCCCTTATTCGTCGGTTCGGAACGAAAAAGCTGACATAATTTCGTTATCCGCGATATATACCATTATTTCACTAATTGAAAGCTGGAGAATATTGAAATACAGCTTATACTAAAGGGATTTTTCGTTTCTAATTGTAACATTGAAGATATCAGCCTTTTTCTCTCGTCGGCAAACTAGGTCAGATGAAAACACGCTGAACTTTTTGTTAAATAGCAAAGAAACTAGATTTATTTAAGGCATTTTAGTGACATCAACAGAAACAGTAATAATTTGGGAGTGAAAGCGTTATACAACTTTAATTCTAAACATCGAAGATTTGTATTGTGTCAGGATTTTTGAACACGTGTCTGAGAAATTCTACTGACACACATTTTTCAATAAAAGTCACGTGACTCGGGTCATGAGAAACGCAGCCATTATAGACTTTGCCGTCCGGCTGCTGTAGACACATTTTAAATGGCATGTCATTAAACTGTTACTATGGTAACTTACCTGTATTGTAATGGAGGTCTTATCATCTGTAGACACATTTTAAATGGCATATCAGAGAAATCTACATCTGTTTTAAAGTCTATAACAGCTTCAGATTCAGCAGTAAAATTTACACCAGCTTTTAAAACTTCAGATTCTAACTTCATCCATCCATTTATAATCATAGCACCACTGCAAAACAAAATGTGCTAAGTGTATCAGTAACTGTATCATTCATTAAAGTTAAATTTTAAACCTGTGAAATTTCAGTTTTCTAAATAATACAATTAAATAGTGACCCCTAGATGCTTTGTTTTGGGTCGTTTTAACCTGGATATGGGATGTTGTCTCCTTGACATTTACCCCATTTCCTTTCTTTTTCATAATTATGTCAAACAACGATATGTGTATCCATTGTAAACTTACTTTATCACAACAACTATAAACACATAAATACAGTGAATACTGTCAAATCCCACACTTAAGTTTTATTACATACATTTGAGTTTAATTTTTGCCATGTTGACGGTTGAGAATCTAGTGCTAAATTTCATTGTCCATTCAAATTAATTAGATAAAGCATTAAAACACCAACTTTAAACACAATGAATAAATCACCACCTTGTTTTACACCCAAATTTACGAACAAAAGCCCATGGAAAATAACCCTATAAACGGTAATTTGTTGGTCCCAAAGAGTTTTTCAATATCTTTTGTACAAAATATTTCATTATCCTATCTTACCTTTTTTATAGTCCTACACTGTATATTTACCTTCTGCCATATTTTGAACAAACGATTGAAAATTCTGATGTTATACATTACAAAATATACATTGCAAATTTTGCTGTTAAATTTTGTGCATGTTTTCACATTGAGACAAAACAAATAAAGGGCTACGCCGAGCGCAGCATGATACGAACGCAGCATGTCGACAACTGAAATTTCAACAAAAGTAGTTTAAAGTGAATGTGGACACAGTAAAGAGCTTGACACAATAATTAGATGAACACAAAAAGAAGCTTGACACAGTTATCAGCTGGAAACAAAACAGGGAAAAAAATCAACCCTTTTGATCACTTACTGATAAAAAACCGAAAGAGCTTTGCAAAATATGTACTATCATCCATAGAAATTCAAAGAAAAAAATTCCATCAAAATCGGATGAAAACTAAAGATTTGACATATTTAGAAAAATTGCAATTTTGGCCCCCTTTGACCCCTTGTAGCTCGGAAACGGTAAGACCTACACAAAATCCGTTGGCATATTACTGATAGAATAGATCAAGAGGAATCCAAAGAAAAAAATCCCATCGAAATCCGATGAAAAATAAAGATTTGACATATTTAGAAAAATTGCAATTTTGGCCCCTTTGACCCCTTGTAGCTCGGAAACAGTAAGAGTCATGCCAAATCTGTTGAATCACTTCTGAAAGCTTAGATCAAGAGGAATCCAAAGAAAAAAATCCCATCGAAATCCGATGAAAAATAAAGATTTGACATATTTAGAAAAAATGCAATTTTGGCCCCTTTGACCCCTTGTAGCTTGGAAATGGTAAGATCTACACAAAATTCATTGCCATACTACTGAAAGCTTAGATCAATAGGAATCCAAAGAAAAAAATCCCATCGATATCAAATGAAAAATAAAAATTCTACATAATCTGCAAATTCGCAATTTTGACCCCTTTGACCCCTTGTAGCTCGGAAACAGTAAGAGCTACGCCAAATCCGTTGACATACCACTGAAGGCTGTGATCAAGAGGAATCCAAAGAAAAAAATCCCATCCAAATGCGATGAAAAATAAAAATTCTACATAATCTGCAAATTCGCAATTTTGGCCCCTTTGACCCCTTGTAGCTCGGAAAAGGTAAGAGCTACGCCAAATCCGTTGACATAGTGCTGAAAGCTGAGATCAAGAGGAATCCAAAGAAAAAAATCCCATCGAAATCCAATGAAAAATAAAAATTCTACATAATCTGCAAATTAGCAATTTTGGCCCCTTTGACCCCTGTAGCTCGGAAACGGTAAGAGCTACGCCAAATCCGTTGCCATACTGCTGAAAGCTGAGATCAAGAGGAATCCAAAGAAAACAAGATGTGTTTTGTGAAACACTTATGCCCCCGGGTAGAAGTAAAGAAGAAACATTTAGCAACTTTGAACAATGAATGTCCTTCTGACAAAATAATTTGTAGAAATAAATTCTGGTATCAACAGAAAAGTTTAATCACATCAAATGATGATTGCAATTGGATGCAAACACAGAAGTCACTTCCAATCATTATCCAAGCATTATTAAGAAAACAATTTTCACCCCCCCCCTTTTTGGAACATTTATAGCCAACTCATTGTGCTCTGTTTATCAGTGTTATCAGTACTTTGATTACACCAGGGATCATCAATACTGGTTCCCCAAAAGTGGAGGAATACACAGAAGAGAAGAAATGAAATAATAGATATTTTTAGTAACATCCCTCATCATTGATATATATAATACATATATAAATACCTGTAAAACGAAAGTGAATAAATGAAGAAAATATGCTGAATGATTTAAAAAATCTTTTTTACAAAAAAAAAATTCTATAGATATCAAGAAACATTTCATCATAAATGAGTTTAATTTCTATATATATATAAAATAAAACAAAGTATAACTTCATATTTTGGTGAAATTTTACCTGACAGTCACATGCCAAGGTCAAGGTCACAAGGTCAAATATTCTGGTACCAACTGAAAGGTCTCTCCACAAGGAATACACATGCAAAGTACAAAAGAACTATCACTTACCAATCAAAAGATATGCTCAATGTTAAAGTTTTTATGCAGTTGTTCACAGGCCAAGGTCAAGGTCACAAGGTCAACTATTCTGGTACCAATTAAAAGGTCTTGCCACAAGGAATGCACATGCAAAATATGAAAGCCATATCACTTACCATTCAAAAGATATACCCAATGTTAAAGTTTATTATTTTTTCAAAAAGTCCATCACATGTCAGGTTCAAGGTCACGAGGTCCAAAATTTTGGTATCGTTTGAAAGGTCTTGCCACAAGGAATACACATGCAAAATATGAGAGCCCTATCATTTACCATTCAAAAGTTATACCCAATGTTAAAGTTTTTTGTGGACAGACAAACAAACAGACAGACGGACCAAAAACTATATGCCCCCGAAACTTCGTTTCACAGGGGCATAAAAATCCCATCGAAATCCGATGAAAAATAAAAATTGTACATAATCTGCAAATTCGCAATTTTGGACCCTTTCGGCCCCTCATAGCTGGGAAAGGAAACAAGTTATCAAAAATCTAATAGTTGAGCGCCGTATTAATTTTTCACAAGGAATCCATTGAAAAAAATTGCATCAAAATCGGACTTAAAATAAAAAAAATTATTTTTTTTTAGATTTGCCCCTGTTGGGCCCCATTTATCTTGTGATTGGTACATGCTACGTGAAATCCATTGGCATACCCCAGATTGGAAATTTCCTCAGGAGCACACTGAAACAAACCCTATCAAAATCCAATAAATAATAAAGATTCTACAGTCAAAAATGTGAAAACACCCAATTTCACCCCTTTTTGGCCCCTTTTTCTAAAACGGGCAGGGGCAACAACTCAAAATTAAAACCCCTGTTTACGCGTGTGCCAAGATACATCATACTAAAATTTCATAATGATCCGTTCACTAGAAGCAAAGTTATGCTGTCCACAGACGCCGACGATGCCAACACCATACCATTATACAACCACAAAATTTTTGCGGTCTTATTAAAACTGCTGATCATAAAACTTATTCCTCAACTACAGAAAGATACAGTTTGCCATGCTCTTTTTAATGGTGTTGTAATTATGAAAATAAGAAAAAAAAATGATTTAAGGATGTAGTAAGGTGAGGTTTTTGAAATTCGTAAA
The DNA here is from genome assembly GCA_002080025.1 of Modiolus philippinarum. Lineage (NCBI taxonomy): Eukaryota > Metazoa > Mollusca > Bivalvia > Mytilida > Modiolidae > Modiolus > Modiolus philippinarum. Next base: position 87,720 of record MJUU01043057.1, read on the forward strand.
AGTCATTCGGATTTCTCGGATTTAACCCATTATTACTATTTGATACATTTTGCCCCATTACACCCAATTTTCTAGTCATCAAAGTCTTCAGCAGGTCAATTAAAGTCAGTATGCAAGATTTCACTAGATTGTAGATTTTCCTTCAATGTGAAAGAAATCAGTAATGTTTCCATGTTATACTAAGGTAAAAGTCCAAGAGAGCTTTTCCCGCCATTTTTTTAAAATGTGAAATATCTTGAAAACAAGGTCCATGACCTATCAATATTTTTAGCTGATTTTATTCCTTTACCAATGCTCTTTCAATTTATGGCATCAATTTAAAATCATAGAGTGATTTAATTTCACCTTACTACTCATAGTTGCCAACCTCTGACAATGAAAAATCATGTCATGACATGACATGAGATACCAAAAAGCGTGTGAAAACGCGCGACATACTTTCGGTTTATTGTACAAAATTTTAAAATTTACCAATATAAACTCCCATATTTGTATTCAACATTTGCCTGTTTTGCTGATTAGAACTACCTGACTAGGTACATATTTAAAACAATTACAAGTTTGGTTGAATTTCCAGGACAAATAAGGCAAAAAATTAGCAGAGTTCTCAGCCTGTCCTTGATGATCCAATTATTCAACAATTGTTTTGTAGCTGGCAAGGAGGAAATGGGCTTGGACCCATTTTGACAGATAGATGCAAATCCCCCTTAATCACGATCTCTTTCTTTGACTTTAAATTAATTCATAAAACTCGGAGTCCCAAATTTTGTTTTGGTATCCCTGATCCGGTACAAAAATATCGTTTTCTCTTTGCACTCGTGTCGTAATTCGTCGTACCCAACCAAGAAATTTATTGAAACGATTTAAAATCAATCACGGGGATCGATAGCGCTAATAACCAAAAACATTCACAACGGGTGTGGAAAAGTCCAAAGAATCACGAAAAACGCGATATCGCTAATAACCAAAAACGTAAACAACGAAAAAGCGTGTAATGGCGTGTGAAGTTCTGAAAAGCGTGTACACGCCGTGTGACAAAATCTACGCGTGTAAACCGTTGAAAAAGCATGTGTAACACGCGAAAATCATGTGAGTTGGCAACTATGCTTACTACATCCTTAAAGGAATCCTACATTGGTCATTTATATATGACATAAAGCTGCATATCATATTATGGCCATGCACAGTAGAAATTCATATTTGCAGATTGATGATTGTCACTCTTATGTCAACCTTTTCTTTTTTGTTACACTTTTCCCAAATTCTAGCTGTATAAATAGGGAATAATACATGGCAAAATCCGTATCACTTGCCATATCATCCCGAGTTACCAATATCAGCCCGAGGGACGATATTGGTCGAGGGATGATATGCATGTATTTTATGAAGAAGAAAATTTCAAAAATGGGCGGAAAGGACTGGAGGTGGTTGGAATAAAATCCAACATGTATAAGAAAAAGGTTTGCTAGATTTTTTTTAATTGAATCTCACATAAAAATCACCCAAAAAATTTTTGTTACCCTTAAAAAAATTTTTTTACCCCCAAAATAATTTTTTCTCACTCCCAAAAACATTTTTTAACCCCCACAATTTTTTTCAACCCCCCACTATCTCTTAAAAAAATAAGTCGAATAAAAAAATGTTTTTGAAAAAAGGGCATGATACAGGTCTAGCCATGCAAAAAGGGTGTGTGATAAAGGGTTAGTCATGCGATAAAGGGTATGACTTCATAGTGTGAATACGGAATGAAAGTCATGCACTGTATCACATATTCAAAACGTCTGTATTAATTACTAAACATATGATAAAGAAATATAAATAGTTGAATCAACCAACAGCAATATAATTCAGTATAACTCATGGCACTAAAATCTATGGCCTACTAACCTTGTTTTAATTAGAGAATTAGAATTTTTATACCACAAACTAATACTAATGCTGCCTGAGAGATCAATGGATGCTACACCAGTTACTTGTAGATCTACTATTAAACCATTTGATAAATGCAATTTCTGAGAATGATCATGTAACAAGAGATTTGCCTGAAAAAATACAAAAATTAAATATTTATCAAGTAATTCTAATATTATAAGAAATGAATATTTGAAATATGTATATGATTAATTATCTCCCTTTAAAAGTGTCTTCCAGTTCTGACATATTCATATGATGTGATATCTCTGGCTTAACTTTCAATTAAACATATGTTAAATTATATCTGGAATAATGAAGTATGATTACCTCCCTTTAAATATATTGTACAGTTATGATTTTTGAAAATTCTGTAAATCAATAATTTGTACATCTACATATGGTGAATTTTTAGCCATTTTGGATCAAGTGCATATAGATAGGAAAAGAAGATATGTAACCTACTGAGGTAGTACTTTTATTCGTGGACATCAATTTTGTGTGTTTTTCATAAATATCACAATTTCATTGGTATATGAGTTCATGGTTTAAAATCTATGTATTGAAACTAGGGAAAAAAGTATTTCATAGGGAACTTAATTGACTGTGTAGTTTTAGCAAACCACGAAATCCACAACATTTGGAACCCCACGAACAATAGTACTTTAAGAGTATTTTTACCAACCATAATTTTTCAGCAAATTTGAAAAAGAACATTGATATGTATTTTATATGGATTGCAGTGAAAGTTTGAAATTTCTTAGTGAAATAAAAGTGGTAATTAACTTTGAAATTATTTTCCATAATTTTGCCCCAGAAAGTGACGTCATAATGGATGTTGTCAACATTGTTATCAAGTAGTTTCAGTGGATTAACATTGAAAAATTAGTTCATGCAATGAATGTTAAATTAAGACCACTAAATATATGGGAGAAGATTTACATAAAAAAAACAAAAAAAGACAATAACTAATCCTACATTCTGATTATTGAAAATATTCAATTCATAATCGAAAAACGCAGTCATTCACTTATGTGCAGCATACAATTGGAATTACTGTATTATTCGATCATTCGTTGAATATTTTGCAATAATCAAAATCTCAGATTAGTTATAGTATAAATATCAAGAAATAGGTCAAGTCTTGTTGCACTCTGATCTAATCACAATTTTGTATAATTGTCACAGTTTATATCTTTGGCAAAGAAATAATTTCAGAAATCATATAAATGCACAATTATAAGAATAAACATGGATATTATTTATCATTATAAGAAATATGATATGACAAGTGTGAAACATTTTCCATTTTATATTTTCCCTTCAAAACTGACAAGTGGATAAAATTGTATGGGTAGTTGAATATTACACTTAGAAGAAATTATCTCCTACATAATGATGTTGTAAAGTATAGGGCAAAGTTCAGACTTTTTTCATATTTTTCAGATAGTTTTTATTTTTCTTATGATTAACTCATTCACAATTAAATATATGTAATTACATGTAAAGCTGAGAGAGGTTCAGAAGGAGCATTCCACACAGCAGACATAAGCCCACCAGAACCACGGAAGAATTCTATTGGTCTGAGTAACACATCCATTAAAGATAAAGTCATTCCTGCTGTGGCTTCTGGTCCATCCTCTGGAGCCTCCTCATCTCCTCCTCCAATTAATGCCTCTAAGCCTTCAGCATATAACTCAAACTGAAATATAACTATACAATTATAACACATCATGCTATATATATATATAATATATCCTCTGGAGCCTCCTCATCTCCTCCTCCAATTAATATAACTCAAACTGAAATAGCAATTATGTACAATTATCTTTCATGCTTCATGGTAGAATAATTGGCCAAATGTTTTTATTTTATAAACAACAATTAAATAGATTAGCTTTGAAATACATTGAGGATTTTGCTGACCACAAGAAGAAAGTGGAGACAGCCAATAGAAAGTGAAATACTTCTATTTGATATAGGATTGTAAAGGATAATCAATTCAATACTGTCAATATCAGAAATCTTCTAAATAGAGGAAGAAAATCATTCCTATAAGTACCAATTATCATATGAAATGGTTCTGCTGATTTTGCATGTCTCACCTACCATGGACATGGTACTTTAGAGTTAACATTGTGAGTACTGTTAGGCTTCTAAAACTCTCCTAATTTTTTGTCATGTATAAAAGGTAAATGCTGACTGGAATATACTTAAGTAGAAATATCTAGGAATCCTCTTATCAAATTTTAGTCAATCTGGAATTGAACTTGCAGATAGTTACAGAAAAATAGGCCTCATTCTCCTTAATATGTAAATTTGTATATCAACAGATGGAGATATACTCCTATAAATCCTTTACACCAGAGGCTCCCAGGAGCCTGTATCACTCACCTAGCTATCATTTGCCACAATCAAGAACTTCAATATCTCCAACTTTGTTAGCTCGAACACCACCAATATCTTGAACTGTATTTAAAGTCTGATCATGTTTTACTGTATTTATTTGTTGGGCTTTTTTGACAAAAAACTTCCTTGCTAAGGACTTCTTTCAACATCAGTTTTGAAGTCGAGACAACATTTTGTAAATGGCAGTCAACAAAAAAATTTTCAACACCAGTTTTGAAGTTGCAACATCTATATCTATTTGGAAACCAAATTTTATTGAAATCGGACAATGTTGAATTTTCCTGCCTTTTTTTGGTGATCGGACAATGTTGAATTTTCCTGCCTTTTTTTGGTGGCCATTTTGAAAATGCTTTTTGTCAAATCCGACAAAAATCTTGACAAGGAACAATTTTTGACATCAGTTTTGAAGTTGTGACATTAATACCTATTTGGAAACAAAATTTCATTGAAATCCGACAATGATGCATTTTCTTGCCATTTTTGGTGACCATTTTGAAAATTGTGGTCAACGAACAATTTTTAACATGGGTTTTGAAGTTGCAACAACAATACCTATTTGGAAACCAAATTTCATTGAAACCAGTCAATGTAAAATTTTCCAGCTTTTTTTGGCGGCCATTTTGAAAATGGATGTAAACGAACAATTTCTAACAACAGTTTTGAAGTTGCAACATCAATACCTATTTGGAAACCAAATTTCATTGAAATCAGACAATGTTGAATTTTCCCACCTTTTTTTGGCGGCCATTTATAAAATGGCTGTTAACGAACAATTTTCAACACCCGTTTTGAAGTCGCAACATCGATATCTATTTGGAAACCTACTGAAATTGGACAATGTTGAATTTTCCCGCCTTTTTTGGGGGCCATTTTGAAAATGGCAGTCAATGAACAATTTTCAACGACAGCTTTGTAGTCGCCACAGCATGGCAAACATTATATCAATTTACCTTTAACCTTCATCTTCTATAGTTTTGGAAATAAAAGAGGAAAAAAGCGAAAATTTTTAAAATTCTGTGAAAAAAAGGGCAATAGTCTTTGGATTTTGTTCAAAATTTCAGGGTGGGTAGATCTTGATATGCTGAACATTTTTGTAATTTACACTAGACCTCTATCTGTTACACTTTTTGAAATGAAAAATAAAAAATGCACAAATTTTGAAAATTTTACGAAAAAGGGCAATATCTCCAACAAGGATTTTCAGATTTTCTTCAAAAGTGCTGGGCCGGTAGATCTTGCCATGATGATCATTTTTACTCATGTCAGATTTTTTATATCTGTAACGGTGTTCGACTTATTTGCAAACACAGCAATTTACCCCTTTGTTCTATTTTTATTCTTCGGACTAATTGAACACAATTTTTTAACTGCATACCCTGGTGATGCTTCAGGCCAAGTTTGGTAAAAATTTGGCTTAGGGGTTCAGACGAGAAGAGTTTTGAAATTGTTGACGGATGGATGGACGGACGGACGACGGACACAAAGTGATGGCAAAAGCTCATATGGCCTTTTAGGCCAGGTGAGCTAATAAAAAAATAAAATAAAAATGGTATAGTTGGCCACTATTAAAAGGTAAACAAGAGGCTCTCCGGAGCCTGTATCACTCACCTGGGTCATTGCTGACACAATAAGTCAAAATAATCCCAACATGTAAGAGTCTCATTTTCAAGTTTGTTGATAGACATTGATGTGTTATGATTCAAAATTGAACTATGTTCCCAATTGGCAGCTATTTTTGATGGGTCATAGACTGACTGTCACCTTTTTTAAAGAAGACCATCTGAGGATCATTGTGCCTCACTTTGGTTCCAATTGGCCTAGTACTTTCAGAGATCTTTGAATGATTTCCCATGGGGTCCAAGGTTAAACAATGTTCCCCACTGACTGCCATCTTGGATGCTTTGCGGACATGCTGGACACATTTTATGAAGGGGACCAAGTAAGGACCACTGTGATCAAGCATGATTCCAATTGGCCATGATCTTTCAGAGGAGAAGATTTTTGAAAAAAAGTTTACGACGGACGGACGGATGACGGACACCAAGTGATGGCAACAGCTCACCCTGGCATAGCCAGGTGAGCTAAAAACACAAAAATATACAAATTATATAAAATCCGTATTTTAGCCTGGTAGTCCCTTAGTCAAAGGCCATAAAGCCGAAATGTTGGGCAGTCTTCCCTTCTTTCCTTTTTTTGTCATTAATTTGTATATTTTTGTGTTTTTTACCTTTTAATCATGGCCTACTATACCATTTTCATTTTGTTCCATAGCACAACATATATATTTTTATATTTTAATAAAAAAAAATAGTCCATTTTGAATTACTCTCACTCTAGAAGGAAGACCTTTTCCTATACACAAAACAAATATATCTAAATTTTAAAACTTTTCAGCATCAAGCTTACGGGTTTCACCATGCATACCAAGTTGATGAGAGTTGGTACCAAACCAAACACTTACATTAAAAACAGGCTGTGTGAAGAGTTGACTTGTAATACCGACATCCATACCACTTCTCTTCATAACTCCAGTCTTTGATGTTTCCTGGTGGAGGTAGTATGTTGAATTTAAATCTTTCATAGCTAAAAAATAATTCTATTTTTTCTTATTCTTATGAACAAAACATTATAAAAACATACATAAGGATAAAATCTTGTTAAATCTCCACATGGTGCTTCTTTGTTATTCTGCCCCACTATAGTGTCAGTCTCTCACTTTTTCAATATCTCGCCCATTTTCAAAAATTAAATTAATCTCTACATAATTTATTCCATATATTACAACCATAAAAAATCAACAAAATTTTGCCCTGTCCAAAAGTTGATGAAATACTGAAGTACACTGTTATTGTATTGATGTAGTGAAATTTAACAAAAGTTTGTTAGCCCTTTTTGTTTTAGTGAGCCTTTCACTTGAATACTGTAACTTACTTTCGGACCTCAAAATTTGGAATGCAAAAAGAGGTCAAATTGTTTCTAGTATAAAACTGGAAACTAAAAATTATTTGAGATTAGATCAGGCCAGGAATGTGTTCATGTAATTTTTTTTTGTACTTTCAGGAACTTGCTAATATACAGAATTGATAAGTGTTTATCTGTGAGATCTGCGTTGAGATATAACTGAGTCAGGCTTTATAGCATAACTTCTAGTGGACAGATCATTACCAAATTTTAGTATGATGATTCTTTAGTACAGCTGTAAACTGAGGTTTGGATTTCTTGTTTTTCTTGTATTTGTTATCCTTCATGGGATTGTTGTTTATTTTTTAAGTTTACCTCTTGCAAAAATAGTAATGGTGCATTACATGATACCCTGCAACGTTTCACAAAATTTCTAAGTTAAACAAGGCATAACTCCAAAACTATGTGTACCCCTGAACCCAAAATTATACTTGGCCTGTGTTTTGTGGTAAACAATTTATATTATGAGTTTGAAGACCATGTGTTATTTCGTTCACAAGTTATCAGTCGGAAACCCTAAAATTTGCAAAATTTCAAAGTTTTAAGGGGCATAACCCCAGAACCACTTGGACCTCTGAACCCAAAATCGATCTTTACCTGAGTTTTGTAGTAAACAACTTGCATACAATGTTTGAAGACCTTGTATTATTTTGTTCAAAAGTTATCAGTCAGAAACCATAAAATTCACAAAATTTCAAGTGGCATAACTCAAGATATGGAACTCTTGACAAAAATCGAACTTGACCTGAGTTTTGTGGTAAACAATTTGCATAACAAGTTTGAAGACCTTGTGTTATTTCGTTCATAAGTTATCGGTCGGAAACCATAAAATTTGCAAAATTTCAAAGTTTCAAGGGGCATAACTCCAGAACCCCTTGGACCTCTTAACCCAAAATCGATCTTGACCTGAGTTTTGTAGTAAACAACTTGCAACCAAGTTTGATGACCTTGTGTTATTTCGTTCACAAGATATCAGTCGTAAATGTTTGGGGGAAGGACGTACAGACAGACAGACAGACAGACACAGACAGACAAACACACGACTGAATGTATCACATAATACCTCACCACTACGTGTGGCGGGGTATAAAAAAGGAAAATATAAATTCAGACAATATATGAAACTTGACTATCTATTCTTCAGTTAGTGCTAGTAATCATTTGAAAATATAATTGCCAATTGGTGGTACATACAAATGGTTGAAATAAATTGTAAAAACTATACCTGCCATTAAGCCTGTAAATGCACTGGATTTCCCCTTGTGTCCGAAATAATTATAATTGTTTATTCTGTACTTCCTCAAAGCTGTTTCAAAAGATTCCCTAGGAAGAAAATCTAGTAAAGCATTCAACTAAAACAAAACTAAATCTCAAACAATGTCTTATTAACCAAACATTATGCTTATTAGCATACTTGGGGAGATAACCATGTTGTATTTCAAGGATACGAGTGGTAAATCATATAATTTTACTGGTTCAAGTCTATGAACCTGTTGATCCGTAAGGCAGAAATAGCGACAGCTATTTGTGACACTAAAATTTAAGACTTAACCCTGAGGATCATAAAATAAAATAAGGACATTGCAATTCTAATGCAAACAACAAAAATACATTTTGAGGCAAACTTTAACATGATAAGATATCAAGATAATATCTGCTTTTTGAAGTTACTTTTGATTTTGACTGTAAAGCATGTACTATACCCAAGGAATTTCCACATCATCAAATCAAATGAATATTACTCTATATTGTTACAACAATAAATGTCAAGGTCAGAAATAACCTTTAGATTTCACCCAACAAAAGACAAATTTTATAAGTTTTAGTTAATTATTAGAGTGCAATTTATATTACAACAAATATAGTAGTTATAATAATTTTAGTAGTCTGGTTTTTCACACAGGTTTATCCTGGGTTCGAATAGAATGTCAAAGATTTACTAAATATTTTGTAGAATGTGTCTCCAGAGAAACATCTACCACCGATCTATCAGACTGACTGATCTGCTTTACAGACTTACCAGACATTTTCATTTGTTCTTGCCATATCTTTCACTCTCTTAATAGTATACAGAGACAATTCAAATTCCTTTCTGTTGTCTAATGCTGACAAGATAATGCTGTGGATTTCATCTGCTGAAGGATTTAACTGAAGAAGTAGTTCAAGGGCAGCAACTCTTACACTGGAGTCATATTCTCTCAAAATTTGTAAGTAAATCTTCAACAATTTGTCTTTAGCCTTGAAAAATAAGCAATACACACTGTAAGTAGACAGCTTTATATAAGCTTGACTTGAATCTAAATTCTTGTTGTGTTTTATTGTATGCCAACATCTATATGTACAGTTGACCTTCGATTGCTTGAACAGCATGGATATTTCAAATCCTATTTGTTTTCCCTTTGTTCAAGTTTAAAAATAAAAATAGTAATGGTGCATTACAGGATACCCCGCCACGTTTTACAAAATTTCGAAGTATCAAGGGGCATAACTCCAGAACCCCTTCCACCTCTGAACCCATATTCGAACTCAACCTGAGTTTTGTGGTGAACAAGCTACATGCCAAGTTTGAAGACTGTATATTATTCCGTTCAAAAGTTATGAGTCGGAAACCTTCGGGGGATGGACGGTCAGACGGACGGACAGACAGACAGACAGACGGATGGACGGACACACGACTGAGGGTATCACATAATACCAGGCCACTACGTGTGGCGGGGTATAAAAATTGTTCAACCTTGATAGCTCAAATGTAACAGTGGGTTCATTCCGGCAGTGTATTCCTTCCTTTTGGATAAAATGCACTAGGGTAGAATATCCACAACATCTAATTGACCAATCACAATGGAGCACTGACCGTGAGGGATTAAACATCAAGGTAGAAATACAATAGGTTGTTTATATAGCCTGAAATTCTGCACAACGGAAAGGGAGTACGCTTACACAAATACCCTCTGGCTTGAATTGTTTTCATTGGTCCTGGTATTCCAGCCATCTATATTGTCTGATATTTTACCCAAACTTTGCTTTATTCATATTTCACAGTGATTTTCAGTTTTAAATGAAATATTGGACCATTGAATATAAGACACACTACAAGATATATTTCAAACTGTAACAGTTACCTGATCCCGAAGAAATCCTTTGTCCATTCTCCTTAAGGCTTGTATTGCTGATAATGAAATAGCTGCGCTTTTTCCATTTTGAGCAATGTTTAATAATTCAGGTAGGAATTCGGCTAGACCAGCATTCCCTACAGATCTAAGATAACGAAGAGTACAACTTTCATCCTCACAATCTTTTAACATCTTCCTTACCAACTGTTTGTATTCTTTCACCACCTATAATTAAAAACAAGGATAAAGCTGTTACATGGTATAGGTACCCAGACTGATGCCCAATGGCAAATTGTAGAAGGAAAAGATACATGGTTCCTGAGAAAAATGTGACAGAATTTTTTTGTGATGCAGATGACTATCGTAAGTGATGACCCATATATGTTGCCACTGCTTGGATGCAGGGGACAAAAAAAGTAAGCAATTTTTAGTGTAAGGAATAGTCCCATATTAGTACATTAGAATGTTTTTTGTAGATTTACCTCAAATTGATTTATTTCTACAGAAAGTTCATTATTATATACATTACCTCATGGGTACACTGATCTGGATACTGGCAGTATGTATGTACTAAGGCTCCCATTGCCATGGCAACAGATTCCTGAATATTTTCATTTGGCAATTTTTTCTTCATTAAAATCTATAAAATAAACCATTTATAAAACCAATATTATATAATATGCATAAAATTTATCAAAAAGAGGATTCACGTATTAAATTTCAAAATCAGAAATTTTAACACTAAAAGTGATATTATGTTTAGTATTTGTACAGAGAGACTTCTGGCAAGTCTACTAATATCAGTGCACTTTGTTACAATGTCGTCACTTTGATCACAAATTGCACAAATAATTAAGAATTTCCAGCTATATATAAAATCATTCTAAAATATCTTTACAAGAATGTCTTTCAGATGATATTCTCCAGGATGTGTAGTGTAAGCCATGGCCAGTAACAAGCGCTCTGGATACTCTGTAGAATAGTCTTGTTCAAATCGAACCAGATCCATCATTGCTGCATGTGCAAAAGGTGTCTGTGTAGCCACTCCTACATCTATTAATTGAGGTCTGAAATTACATATATTACATAATAACAAAGAATGCTGAAATATAAAACATCAAAATATTGAAGGTCTGTGTTAAAGCATGGTATTATTGACAATGAATTCTGAATGAATTGACATGTAACTAGCATTTACAAAGAGAAAAGGTTTTCATTTACATTTTAAGTGTGAGGTTGACCTTGAATGATGCTTTTGATAATGGTATGTTGACAGTAAACCTTAAACTGAATTAATCTTATCTAGATACTTGTGTTTCTTGTTATAAAATTGGTTAAAAATATATAGATAAAAAAATGTTGAAAAAATAGACAGAGAGTCCTTCATGTCCTGACAAAAAATGTCCAGGTTTCTTTTAGATATACTCTCTAAAAGTCACCCCAAAAAGTGCAATTATCAAATCAGTTTCAGCTTGGGTCCAAGCTTCTCCTCTTTTATTTTACATAAATTCTATGTAAATGAGCAGCTTTAGTCTGATTTTCAGTTTCACTTCATAAAGATCTTTTTAAGGCTACCTCTGGATGTGGACTTTTTATGTCAGACTGAAGATCAATCTAACCCATTTCTAGATCACTTGTCAGAAATTGATCTTTTCAAAATTTATCTCACTACAGATGTTACAATACTGTACTAACTTTCCTACACTCAACTTAATTTGAAAACTATCACTTACACTATATAATAGCTATCTTTACTAGTTAAAACTTCTTCTATTGTAAACTTGCCAGCATTCCTAAATGTTCTCAACATTTCTAAAAAGGCTTTACCAGATTCAGCTGTTGACAATTTTTCACTGACAAAACTATCCTTCAAACTTTTTAATAGATCTAATGGCTGAAAAGAAATGAAAATATTTTTACATAGTTCCCATAACTTTACAGGTAACTAAAACATAGGTAATCAACGATTACAAAGTTTGCCTCGTTATGGCACATGGACACAGAAACCCAATTTGGCCAGGGTGCTCATTTACCATCCCTAATGTATGTATACAAAGGCTAGATGATCTTGCCATATACAGTAACCGAGACCTGAATTCGGACATAAACTAGAATGCGAGTCAATCATGCGGAAAATATAGGTCAAAGTGATCTAATTTTACCTGAATGCTGACCTACCGCCAAAGATGCATGCACATGCAAATTAAGATGATCCTACAATCTACAGTGACTGAGATCTGAACTCGGAAGTCACTCAAGCGGAAAATATAGGTCAAAGTGACCTAATTTTGCCTGGATGCTGACCTACCATCAGAGATGCATGGACATGCAAGGTTAGATGATCCTACCATGTACAGTGACCTAGATCTGAACTCGGACCTAAACTTGAATGTAAGTCACTCAAGCAGAAAATATAGGTCAAAGTGACCTAATTTTGCCTGGATGCTGACCTACCATCCGAGATGCATGCACATGCAAGGTTAGATGATCCTAGCATGTACAAAGACTGAGATCTGAACTCGGACATAAACTTGAATGTAAGTCACTCAAGCGGAAAATATATGTCAAAGTGACCTAATTTTGCCTGGATGCTGACCTACCATCAGAGATGCATGCACATGCACAGTTAGATTATTGTACTATGTATAGTAAGTGAGATATGAACTAAAATGTAAATTTGAATGCAAGCCACCCAAGCAGAAAATATAGGTCAGAGAGACCTAATATTCTTGGAGGCTGTGAGTTAACCCAAGATGCACCTGCATGCAAAGTTTGATGACCCTACGCTGCATAGTTACTAAGATATACACCCAAATGCGGACACACACGAAGACGTGGACGTGGACGCGGACGCCGGGGGTACTCCAATAGTCCTCCTCAACTTCGTTTAGACGAACTAAAAATTAGACTGAATTCTTCTGCCGCTATGGTGCAAATATTACCTATTTATCGTTTATCTTTTCTATTTGGACTTTTATTTTTATTTTAAATTTTTGCTGTTGCCCCAGCAAAAATAAACAAGACCAATTACATGTCTGGACCTGCATCACCGTCTCTCATGTTCAACTTAGAAAGTTTGTTTGTTTTTTTTTTCAATCTAACAGAATATCATGTATAGGTTTACCCATTCAAACAAGTATTCATTTACCTTATTACCAAAAATTCTTCAAATGCAAGTTGCATTTGAGATTATATTAAGTTCAACCCTATTACCATCTTCGCTAGCCAAGGGTTATGATCCGCTCCTCTCATCTTCACCCTTGGCAGATCAAGCTGGATTTCTGTAGTCTCAAATCCACGTCTTTGATTGGTTGCAATTAAACTTCACTGCAGCCAATTAATTAACATACATTCAGATTTTGTATATATATCAAAACAATAAAACTTAAAATATGGCCTTTAGTGATTTTTCTATTTTGCAAAATTTCCATGATTTAATTATCTTTCTTTACTTTTGAAGGGTTATTTCCTTGGAGTCAAATATATTGTGAATTGTTGTATTATTAGATGCAATAAATAATCATTTATTATTACAATAAATCATACTGAAACTCTAACTTCAAAGGGAGATAATTTCAAACTGATGTTTCACAAGTTGTGGCTCAATCTGCCAAGGGTGAAGAGGAAAGAAGCTGATCACAACCCTTGGCTAGCGAAGATGCCCTATTACTGTAATACACAAAAAAAAGAAGGAAAAAAAAAAACAAAAATAATTGTACAAAGTTGAACA
>MJUU01043057.1:113163-127267 GCA_002080025.1 Modiolus philippinarum
CAAAGTATCTCTTAAAAGATATTAAATAAATACAATAAACACATAAAACGATGTAGCTGATCATGAAATGGACACTGTATCGCCACATGAATGGATTATTTTTTGTGCCTTCGTATGAATAACTGGTAAGCCGTACGCGTTTTTAACGATAGTCTGGATCATTCCGATTCTTTTCATATAGTCTCCTTAATGTAAGAGTCTGGTTGAAACAGACTTTTTTCAAGATGGCTTTACCCGACAGCTAGAAGGCAGAGAACCTGCCTTAAAAACTACCACATTGAACTTGTTAGTTTTTTTTTGTTTTTTTTTTTGTTTTTTTTTTTTTTTTGGGGGGGTGGTTGTGGTGTATTTTTCACTTTTACCTCTTCTCTCTTTCCATCTGTGTCTTGTTTTTGAAATAGTGAAACCATTCCTTTCTTCAAATTACTGCTGAAAACACTTTCCACTTCAGGTACAAGCACTCTTCCAATCAATCCATCAGAGAGCTCAAAATAAAATGGATGTTTGAGAAGAGTTGCCAAGGCATTCTCAAGGTCTGGTCTTGAAACACTTGACAACGTTGCACTGGTCACCTAAAAGTAGACATTTATTAAATTCAATTTCAGAAAAACAGTTCAACTCTTTTTAAATTCACCCAATTTTAGCAATTGCTGTTAATTCCACCATGGTATTGTACTGTTGTTGAGCATTGCTGTACAGTCCAATTTATCAGTACAATGTTAGAGTACTCAAAAGAATTTTATGACAAAGATACTAGGCATGACCTTTTTGTTTTATAAAAATCCTGATATAAAAGTAAAACTGTATCATTTTTTTTAATCTTTTTTTGTACTCTTGATGATTTAAGGATGGTCACTCCTCAGGTTTTTGAAACTGTCTCTGACTTTCGGAATTCACTTATTTCATCCACCATGATGCATTAGAAAATTTTGCACACTGACCTCCACTTTTCTTGTCAAAATATGATAGTATACATCTTCAAAAGACTTCTGACAAAATTTGATGAAATTCTTGATATTCCTTTATTGCATTTCAAAGGTTGACTGTCTTAATGCAAAGTGAATGAAAAGTCAAGAGAAGTTTGGTTTCCCGCCAAAATTTCTGACGTTTAAATCTCTAAAACGGCCACACTGACCTATCAATATTTTTTGCTTAAAATGATGTATAATCCATAATCTAATAAATAAAAATATTAATTTCAAATCCTTGATAAAATAAAAAGTAAGTAAGTAAGTAAGTAAGTAAAAATTGATGGGTGTTCCATGGAACACTTGTGTCGCCTGCACTACAGAAGAACTATTTTTGGCCCAGTGAACCTATGAAATCTGTAAAATCAAAATTTTAAGTATCACATGCACAAACATATCAAGTGATCAACAATTCAACATATTCTGAAAGGTTGGTTGGAATATGACTTATAGTTTTACAGGAGTTCCACATTAACAAACTGAATTAACAAATGAGCTATTTTGGCTCAGTGAACCTCTAAAATCTGTAAAATCAAAATTCTATTTGTCAGATGCACAACAAGATCAGGTGAACAACATATCCTGCAAGTTTGGTTGAATCTGACTTATAGTTGTAATAGAGTTGCAGATTTTAACAAACCAGATTAACAAATGAGCAATTTTGGCCCTGTGAACCTCTTAATCTGTAAAATATAAATTCTAATTATCAGGTGCACAACTACACAAGGTAAACAACATATCCTGAAAGTTTGGTTGGAACGGGACTAGCAGTTTTGAAGGACTTGCAGATTCAAAAACTGACAAGACTCACAAATGAGCAATTTTGACTCCCGAACCTCTAAGATCTGTAAAATCAAAATTCTAAGTATCAGGTGCACATCTACACCAGGTGAACAACATATCCTGAAAGTTTGGTTGGAATTTGACATGTAGTTTTGAAGGAGTTGCGGATACAAAAACCAACAGACTCAGAAATGAGCAATTTTGGCTCTGTGAACCTCTAAAATCTGTAAAATCAAAATTCTAAGTATCAAGTGCAAAACTACACCAAGTGAATAACATGTCCTGAAAGTTTGGTTGGAATCAGACTAGTAGTTTTGAAGGAGTTGCGGATTCAAAAACCGACGGAAGACGCAGGACGACGACGACGACATAAGACGACGGATAGTAATCCCTATGTGTCGACTCTGCTTACAGCAGGCACCACAAAAAGTAAGTGATTTTTATTTAACGTTGGATTACAATTAACAATAAACATAAGCTCTATAGAGCTTTTATACCGACTACATACATATAATACACAAACATAAAACACATACAGTCATGCATACAAACATAAAACACATATATGAGTAATCATGCATAAAACATTTGCAAACTTGAGGAATGACCATCCTTAATTACATGCAACCTGTCCATTACACTCTATAATGTATATCAGTTTTATTCGACTCCCTGAACAACTTTAATTCCCAAGTCTTTTTCATTTTCTATTTCATAGGCCCACAAAATTTCCTGTTGAACACTACATATCACATTTTTTTCCTGGTTTAATAATAACAAAAATAGTAATGATTCATTATTTGAACTTGATATCTTGTCATGTTTTCTGCAAAAATTTTCAAGGGGCATAACTCCAAAAAATGACTCCCCTCCCAGCTAAAATTGAAACTTTTACTGAGCTTAGTGAAACAGCACTTCCATAAAAACTTTGAAGACATGATGTAATTTTGAGTCGAAAGCCCAAAATTTTGAAATATTTCAAGTTTTCAAGTGGCATGACTCCTAATCTACTGAGAACTCTGAATCCAAAACCTATCTTGGATTAACCGCAGCTGTGAACAATTTGCAATTCCAAGTTTGAAGTCATTTTATAATTTTTTTCAAATTATTGCTTGGAAACCACCCAAATTTACAAAATTTCAGCATTTCAAGGGGCATAACTGGACCCAGCAACCAAAAAACAAACTTCACCTGAGTTTCATTGTAAACAATTTATAAACCAAGTCAAAAAGCAGTTTGATTCTTGTTCACAAGTTATATTGGTCAGATATCCAAAAATTTGCAAAAATCTTTGTGTTAAAAGGCAAAACTTCAGATGCATTTGGACCTTTAGAACCTAAAATCAAAATGTAACTGAATGTAACACACATATTTTTTATTTGAACAAAGTAAAAATAGTAAAGTAGGCCACAATTAAAAGGTAAAATTAAACAAAATACTGTAAACCAACTTATTTTTGCGGCTACTTTATTTCTCGTTTTTTTCCCTCCTGGTGAAGTTCGCGGAGACTAATTTTCATGATTTTCTATTTCTGGTAATGCTTCTATATAAGGATATGAACTATTCGCGATGCTTTATTTTCGCGATATTTTAACGCACGCGAAAGTCGCGAAAATAAATTGTTCACGAAAATAAGTTGGTTTACAGTATACAAACTAAAAAACAGCTAAAATATCCAAAACAGGTTGAAAGAAAAGTGTTCCCAATGTTTCGGCCAGTATGGCCTTCTTCTAGACTACGGTAGTCTTCTCTTGTATCCTCTACACTTTTTTCCATTTTTCTGTCAAAGTTGCCCCTAGAAGAAGGCTGTACTGGCCGAAACGTTGGGCACACTTTTCTTTCAACCCGTTTTGGAAATTTTAGCTGTTTTTTAGTTTGCATATTTTGTTTAATTTTACCTTTTAATTGTGGCCTACCTTACCATTTTTACTTTGTTTATTTACATTAATTTGTGGCCATTGCACAACATATATTTTTATATTTTTTATTTGACTTCATTACCATATCAATATATTTACCTGCAGTTTAATTAACTGTGTATCTGTTGTCTGAAATATTGGTGAAATGTCAAATTCTGTAGTGAGGAAATATCCAACATCCTTCCGTCCACTCGAGTCCAGTTCATTAAACACAACTTTGGTTGAGTATGAGTACTTATGACTTTTTCCATTTTCAAATGAGAAGGAATGACCTGCAAAAATGAGCATATAAAGTACAATGCCAACATAAAATAAACAGCTGCGCCAAGAGCGCATGATACGCCCGTCCCCACTGTAAAGCAAACTGATTAAATGATTCTTGAAATTAAAAACTCCATCTGAACAAACATGACAGAGACTTCTGATATGTATCAATAATTACCTCTGATGTTAAACAGTCAAAAATGTATTGGTTTAGGGGTAGTGATCTCTTAAAATAAAAGAATATCAATGTGTAGACAGAAATTGCAATTTCATGCTTTTTTGAAATACTGTAAACCGGGAAATTTTCCCTGCAGTTTTATTTTTGCGATTTTCGCGTCTGGATGGGAAGTGCGAAAATAAAACGGCGCGAATATCCTTGTCTATTATTGAAGTCAATGGTCAACAATTTGGCTACGCGATTTAAAATCTTGTCAATTTACCGTAAAATAAAGACGGCGCAAAAATTTCCCGGTTTACAGTAATCAAAGTCCTAATTCTGAAATGAAAAATCCTTCCACAAAATAAAACGATAGAGAGCTTTCTTCTATCATATCCAACAATATAATATTCAAGAAAAATGAACAAAGCATTTTTAGTTAGAGTATGACATGTGGACGAAAATTGCAATTTCATGCTTTCTTAAATAGTCCCATAACTCTGGAATGAAAAAAATCCAACGACTTAATAAAATAATAGGGAGCTTTCTTCCATAATACCCAACAATCCTGCAAAGTTTCAAGAAAAATGATTAAAGCATTCTCTACTTAGAGTACAACATGTGGATAAAAATTGCAATTTCAAGCTTTTTTGAAATAATCAAAGTCCCATTACTCTGGAACGAAAAATCCAACAACAAAATAAAACGATACTCGATAGGGAGGTTTCTTCTGTCATACCCAACAATCCTGCAAAGTTTCAAGAAAAATGGTCTGAGCATTCTCTAGTTAGAGTACGACGTGTGGACAGACAGACAGACGGGACAGATGGACGCACACCGGTATACCATAATATGTCCCGTCAAAGACGGGCATATAAAAAGGTGAAAAAGGCAATCTGCCAAAAGACAATGATAAAAAAGTTTAAGTACATGTAAAATTTCCAACGAAATAATATGTAGCCAATCAAAGAGTACATTTGTATATCTATCAATTTTCTCTTTATAACCTTTTTCACTTATTAAGTTATCAAAAACATGATGAACAGGATAGTGTTAGCAAATATTTGAATTTGATAGAGTAATACATTTTAAAATTTGCACAGACAACAAGAAAAGCTGGCACACAAAAAAATATACAAGATGCTTGATTGTTTAAACTTGTAAAAACTGCAGGAAAAAAAGACATGGATAATGCATGCATGACGTTTGACTGCTGAAAACTTTTGTCATGGCTTTCAGAGTAGTAGCAGTATGATACAAATAAAAATGCTCCGAAAGGTAACAATTCAATATTACTATGATTATAAAAAGTTCAAAGCAAATACTTTATGGTACTCAGAAATCTTCACATGGGATATGGCATGTATGGGCTATATTCCCTGTCTGTTTTATATCCCCTGAGCCTTCAGGCAAAGGGAATATAGGTCACAGACAGGGAATATGAACCTGTGTCCCCTTTACAGACAGGGAATATGAACCTGTGTCCCCTGTGAAGATTCCCCAAATAACTACTATAGAAAGGCTATAATTTTTCTTCTAAAAGAAGAAAATTGTGATTTTGCTACCACAGGGATATGATCTCTTATCCCCGGACATGTATGTTACGGGGATTGTGATTGGCTAGCCACAGGTCGTTAAAAAACCCATATACCAGGGCATTGCTAAGCCATATCCCCGGACGTTGCTTACCATCAAAGGGTAAATATCATGCGCGTTTTCACTCTTGTTGCCGCCATCATATTACTCAAAACACATTGCTTTGGTGGGAAATGAAGAAATAAATGTAATTTCCTAAGTTTACTGTATAAATGTACAAAAAAGTCGTTTCGCTCCATTAGGTGACATTTCGGCCTGTTCAGTCTTGGAATTTCTTCTGATATATGTACTAGTAGGAGTAAATAATTGTTTTGTATGATAGATTTCAATTAAAATAATATTTAAACACACACTCTTTGCTTCATATTATATAAAAATAGGCACAAACTATTTTTCGTTTTCGTTCATATGAAGGGAATACCATTTCACTTCTAAAAATAAACAAAGTCAACGTCACACTCAGAATAGGGATTATGCATGTGACGTTTGGACGCAAGAACAGGAATGGCGTATTTCTCCTTCAATAACTAAAATAGGTCTTATATTGAACTTCCTGTACTACCATAGGTAGTACCCTACACTTTGTAATATATACTCAAAATTAACGAATTTTGGTATATTTTCAATAATAATCATTGAAAACGTCGTATTTAAGTTACTTCGTTGCTTCAGGTTTTACCTAAAATGGAGCTATTTAGACGAAATACCGGGGGATAAATACATTATCTACCTTGATACCCGTAGATATGGAGATTGTAACACTCTTCAGTACCGCCTCAGGGCATACTAGGCTACTTCTGTGTGTTACTATCTCCATATCTACGGGTATAAACGTAGATAACTTATAATATCCCCTATCAAGGTTATAAATCAAATTGCAGGATTTACCTGGATATTTCACTTCAGCAGAATATAACATTATATTCTGCTGAAGTGCAATATCTGAGTAACTCTTGCAATTTTGATTGGTGATCATATCCCCTTTTAAATACATTTTAAGGAAAATTGTAGCACCTTGAGTAGAATAAAGTAGTTAATCAAGCTTCCCAGGCAATACAGGTTCATAAATACTAACTGTGTTTTATATCCTTTTCACCATATGGCTCAGGGGATATATGTAGCATGATAGACCTAACATGGCTTACACGTTAAAACTCATTATCAACCTACAGTGCAAAAAAGAATTCATAGCAATTCCTCATGGAAGATTAGTTGTTCAAAGTATTTACTAGGACTTGGCTTCATATAAAGAACTCATAATTATCAAGCTCAATACAAAATATACATACAAGTAGTGGTGTTCAATCGGATGAAAATGCCAACTGATTATCTATCGTTATTGGTTCGTGTTGACCAACCAACTATGGGTTATAATCGGTTATTCTACAATTCACCCTTTTATTTTGTTTTAGAACTGTTGAATATGTAGTGTTTGCTTTTCATTGGAATTAATGAATATTCTAATATCATAAATGCTTTAGTTTGTAAATGTGAAAGTTGCACATACCAATGTACACAATAAAGCATTAGTGTTTCCCCATAACCACTGACTTTACCCAAGAACCTGTGGACTGTCTGAAGAGTGAAGACCATTGTGACCAAGTTTGGTTCCAACTGGCCTAGTATTTTTCCATTGAGAAGATCTTTGAAATAGTTACCATAGGGTCAAAATGGTCATTGGCAGCCATATTGGATAGGACTAGAACTTGTTGGACATATTAAATTATTCTATCCAAGGAGCATTGTGACCAAGTTTTTTGTTGCAAAAGCACTGATACTTACAAAGAGATTCTGAGAAGAATTAATCAATATGTGTTCCTATAAGGTCCAGTATAAAACTACTAGTATGCTTCCTGTTGGTGGCCATCTTGATGTGGAATGGATCTGAAAATGACTTAATTTACATGGGATTACCTAAGGATTACTATGACTAATTTTTGTTCCAACTGGCCCAGTGGTTTTTGAGAAGATCTTTAAATATGTATCCCATAGATTTCAATGTTAAACTACATGTATGCCCCTGGGAGGCTGCATCTTGGATGAGGTGCACGTGTGAAACCTCAAAACAACTTTTTATAAGGGGACCACCCAAGGAATATTTTTTCCTAAGTTTAATTCAAATTGGCTCAGTAGTTTCAAGGAAGATTTTTACCATGTATACAATATATAAGATATAAGAAGATATAAGATATAAGATTGTTTATTCCAATTAATGTTTACATGATTTGATGAGGGAGGATTAACAAATTATTTACTTTTTTATGGCCATATTATTTTTTTCCAAAAGTTTAAATGTAC
Source organism: Modiolus philippinarum (assembly GCA_002080025.1). NCBI lineage: Eukaryota > Metazoa > Mollusca > Bivalvia > Mytilida > Modiolidae > Modiolus > Modiolus philippinarum. Next base: position 121,149 of record MJUU01043057.1, read on the forward strand.
TTTTAGTTAACTGATTATCAATAGATTAATCATATCTCGATAGTCAAACAACTGATTTGATACATTTATCGATCATTGGAACACCACTACATACAAGCCAAAAACTTTAAAGAGAAGTGTCACTAGGACAAACTAAATGAAACACAGCCAATCAAAGATTGTGACCTCCCCCCCCCAGCTACCCCTTTTTTGCTAGGTAGAATTTCAACAAGTACAGGTTTCTGAGAATTCAAGGAAATTATCAAAATAAGAATCAAAGATTTTTGCAATCTGACTGTTGAAAATCGTCATTTTTACTGTAAGGAATTGAAAAAGATATGGTTGCTAGGTAGAATTCCAAAAAATAATGGGTCTTTGAGTGTTTCAGGAAATTTACCAAACTTAGAATAAAAAATTTTCCAATCTGACTATGGAAAATGATCACTGATATTATAAGGCATCAAAAAAGATATGGTTGCTAGATAAAATTCCAAAAGAAATCAGTCTTTGAGAGTCTCAGGAAATTTACCAAAATTAGAATCAAAGATTCTTGCAACCTGACAGTTGAAATTCATCATTATAACTCTAAATAATTGAAAAAAATATGGTTGCTATCCAGAATTCCAAAAAATAATGGGTCTTTGAGAGTTTCAGGAACTTTACCAAAATTAGAATCAAGGTTTTTTTGCAATCTGACCATTGAAAATGATCATTAGATATAAAAGGCATCAAAAAAGATATGGTTGCTGGGTAAAATTCCCCAAAATAATGGGTCATTGAATTTCAGGAAATTTACCAAAATTAGAATCAAAGATTCTTGCAACCTGACAGTTGATATTCATCATTATAACTCTACATAATTGAAAAAGATATGGTTGCTAGCCAGAATTCCAAAAAATAATGGGTCTTTGAAAGTTTCAGGAACTTTACCAAAATTAGAATAAAGGTTTTTTTGCAATCTGACCATTGAAAATGATCATTAGATATAAAAGGCTTCAAAAAAGATATGGTTGCTGGGTAAAATTCCCCAAAATAATGGCTCATTGAGTTTCAGGAAATTTAACAAAATTAGAATCAAAGATTCTTGCAACCTGACAGTTGATATTCATCATTATAACTCTACATAATTGAAAAAGATATGGTTGCTAGGTAGAATTCCAAAAAATAATGGGTCTTTGAGAGTTTCAGGAACTTTACCAAAATTAGAATCAAGGTTTTTTTGCAATCTGACCATTGAAAATGATCATAAGATATAAAAGGCTTCAAAAAAGATATGGTTGCTCGGTAAAATTCCCCAAAATAATGGGTCATTGAGTTTCAGGAAATTTAACAAAATTAGAATCAAAGATTCTTGCAACCTGACAGTTGATATTCATCATTATAACTCTACATAATTGAAAAAGATATGGTTGCTAGGTAGAATTCCAAAAAATAATGGGTCTTTGAGAGTTTCAGGAACTTTACCAAAATTAGAATCAACGTTTTTTTGCAATCTGACCATTGAAAATGATCATTAAAACTATAAGGCATAAAAAAAGATATGGTGGATAGGTAAAATTCCAAAACTGAATTGGTCTTTGAGAGTTTCAGGAAATTTACCAAAATTAGAAAATTTTTTGAAATCCTAGTGTTCATACTAGCTGATGACATTAAAAAGTTGTTTAATTATAAAACTTCATGTTGGAATTTCAAAAATTATTAGTCTTTGACACTTTCAGGAAATTTACCAAATTTGGCACCGGGGTCTAAATTCTAAAAGCTTAGGGGGGATTCAAAGAGCAAATCGAATAATTGCTCATGAAAATATAAACCACAAAATCAAAATTATACATCGAGTTCCAGTCGTTCTGATGAGTACTGATTGTTTAACATTTCTTGGCCCCTTAAGGGCATGTCCCCAGGAGTCATATCAAAAGTCCGCTATCCACAGTAAATGAGATGCATATAATCAAACTTGCATACAAAGTTTCAGCTTCCAAACATGAATACTTCAGAAGATTTCGCTTATTACAGGATATCTCCAAATACATTTATGCTCATTTGTCCACCCTGAGGGCAAATTTCAAAATTCCGAAACCTTCGGCACAGACAACTTTTATAGTGTTACGTATACCCTTATTACAAGATTTCTGCGATTTAAGTTGTAAGAGGAGTTCCAGCGGAATCAATTTTTTCGTTTTTTGGACCCCCTACAGGCCATGTCCTGAGGTGTCATCCTAGAGGCCATGCCCTGAGGAGTCATACCAAAATTCTGACACCCTCTGTGAAGTTGCTACATAATATGCGAGTCGATCTTTCTAGCCAAAATGGCCTTAGAAATTTCTTAAATTATTCGATATCGCGAAAATTCGTTTTCGCCCATTATTTGCCCCTAGGGCGTTTGACCTAAATCCACAGTGCACTACTTCTGATCATACTCTAGTATGGTGCCAAGTTTCATTCGGATGGACTGCATTCCATAATCGGTAACTCCCCCGCTTTCGCTAAGCAGGGGGATAATAAACAACCAAGGGTACCAAAATGACTTTTATACGTTTTTTAAGTGAAGTTGTAAAAAATACTTATCATCATGATCATGCTTAGTTGAGATTTAGAAAACATTTTGTAACAGGAGATGGAGTAATTTGGAATTGGGTGTGGCAATTCAGTATGTGAGTAAGACTGTGAAAGGGGTATTATATCTAATATATATATTTCATGCAAAATCAAGTCAGCAAGTGTATGAGAGTACCTACCCCCTACCCTCTAGTATCTATAGTAATGCCATTTTTTATACCTGTTAACTGGAATACTCCAGTTATAACTAGCTTAAAAAATACTGTCATTTTGCGATAGCAGTGTATTGCAAAACACTACATAGCATCAGTTATACATCTTAAACCAGGCCAGAATTTGTCATACAATCAGGGGGTTGGTACCCTCGGTGTATATGAAATGTCAAGGAAGGATCTGGCTGGGCAAGTAAAGCTCAACCTACCTACTTTCTGGGTACCCAAGTTACGCTTAATACTTAGAGTGAACACTTCACCTTAAATACAAATTTACAAGAAGTCTAAATATTCTGAAGTCTTATTCAATATTAATTAATTTGGATGACTAATTAATGTTTTCTATGCCCTTAGCATAATAAATGGTAGTTTTTTTGTTTTTTTTTATAGAATTCAGAAGGTGAAACAATGGAAATCATTAAAAAAGGAGTGAATAGAGCACAACCAGAGGCTTAGCATATAGTTTGTTATGCATATCGGGCTCTCTCTGGTTTGTTGAACCTTAATCGAAACGATCATTAGTTTATAAAAGTTGTAATATTAGAGTTATCCCTCTTCTTATATATATACCTAACTCTCCCTCCATTACAATATTATTATTATTTATGGATTATATGTTCTATTATGCTGTACCTAATTAATATAATTAGTGAGAAAGGTGAGTGTGTGTGTATGTATGGGTGGACGAATGTGTCTGCGTTTTAAAGTATACATGATTTTATTATGCCCAAAAGGGCCCTGTGATTAGGCCAATAAAGAATTTGAATTATAGTTCTTTGCATTATCCTGCCTTAGAATTGGATTGTTTCATTTCATGTTTACATTCAAACCACTTGAAAATGCAGATTACAGCATATGATAATAAGATCTATAAAAAAATATTTATTTAGAGTGATAGTCTTATATACAGTCATTCACTGGCATAAGTTGTAAATGAATTTGAACATATTCATATCTAACTTAACACTGTGCAGACAGTGACCTTGACCTCCAAATATGTAACAACCTATCCCATATTTGAAAGCAAGGTTCTAGTTTTTAGCAGAAAATCCAATCCAAATTTCATATATTTTACATGTACTTCTTTACACTTATTTTATTGTCAAACATGTACAATAGCCTGGATTGAACACAATACTGTGGCCCTAACCTTTGTGGTACTGACCTCAAAATCAAAAGGTTCTCGCAAGATCTGATATAAAAACAAAGATGCAAGATACATTCGATTTTAAAACAAGATTTATGAGTTATCACCTAAAACCAAGTATTTTACATAAATTTAAGTCTACGTTTAATTGCTCTAGTACTTCACTTCAAAACCAACATGTTTCTGCCTTTTTCATAACCTGCAAGATCTGCTACTGAAGTTATAATTTGGAAACCTTTTTGAACTACATCTATTTAAATCAAAAGTATTTGAGTAATTAATTCCAATTATTTCTATATAAATTATCTCCCCTTAATAGAACAGGAGTTCGTTAAAAAGGTTTGATGTTCTGCATGGTGACCCATTAAAAAAAAAAGTGGTATATTTGATCAAATTTAACTATTATCATGATTATAAGACATCCAAAATCATTTATCATTTCACCAACATTACCATAGTGAATTCCATTTTTTGTCAGATGCGCAAAAATGATGTCCCATACTACCTCAATGGAGTTATGCATGGCACACTACTTTTTTCATTTACGGCAAGTGTTTATTTGCCACTTTTTTCAATGTTGTGTGCACTTTTTATAATCTGAGTCAATACCAATTAAGCTACTATTTTATTGGTCTTCCATTAAAAGTCAATTTTAAGACAAAAGAATTCAGTGCCAATATGAATGATAAGCATCAATCCTTTGCGCCATTCAACTTCTTCATATATATTATACTTATTTTATTTGATTGCGGCTATAAAATTTGTGTGCGTGTGTGTGTAGGGGGGTGGGGGTACTTGTATGCGGATAAATTAAGAAATTGTGTACAGAATTAATGCAACTTTTGAAATTTAACTATTAGTGAAAGACAGATTTATAAATGTCTGAAAACTGTCTCTGGTCCATTAATTTATTTATCGTTTAGGACAGAATAAAACACCACTGGAATTACTTCTTTTGAAGTGTTTGGGAATTTTTATTACAAATACTAGATGCACAATTTGTCTAAAATTTAATCTTAATTATCTGTGTAAAAATTAAAAAAATATATCATGCTTTACAAAACAAAAGTAAAAATCCAGTTTAATGTGTAAAAGCAAATTATAACCTATAGTACAATAAGTGGATAATTTCAAGTGTGCCAACATCATCAAAACATATGCAAATGTGCACACTGTAAAAAACTGTGTGCTTTGTTTTTAAATTGAAAATTTATACTCACAATAAAGTGTCAATAATAAAAGTAGGAGGAAAATTCTGATGTCCACAATATTTCTACCAGTCATAATTGAAATTCTTAATAAGTGTATTCGGAAGGTGATGTAAATTATAGTGAACTTTTATAAAGTGCTCAAGTCCACGACTGTGTGTTCCAAAGTTCATGGAGAGATTAAAATAAAAGCCAACCCTAAAACTACACGTTAATCAACACTGATAACTGGATTGTCAAACAATAAAATGTTATGACGTTGTTGTTAATTATGTTATGTAATGAAGCCATAAAATCAGATAATCGGATTCGGTTCTCATGTTTGATCGGTTATCTTTTTCATTCATGCTGTGCGTAATGACCCAGCTTCTCAAATTTCAAAACAATACCATGTGCTTTTCAGCTTTGCAAAACACTTGTGTTTTCGTGATTTCGACACTTAGACCATTAATTTGATACCTGTACTTTGTTTTCATTTAAAATGCTTTGGGTTCAAAGGGAGTTTTCCCTGAAAAGTGCAGACGAATTCGAATTCGGGCCTTTTGAGCATCTCGCGAGATTTTCCGGGATTCAATATGTCAGCCTCCATGGGAATCAAAAATGTAAAATGAAATTTTGAAATAGAAAGAAGGAAGATGGAAGAGGGGAATCAGAGTTCCGACGCATTAGCCAGTAAATCATTGCCGTGTTCAGCAGCATCTGGAGAAGAAATTGACGAAAACGAAGAAGATGAAAACACTTGTGAAGGAGGGACACGAAAAATGACCAAAAAGCAAATAAGAAAATTAAGGAGGCACGAGCAATGGCTCGAGAAACTGCCAGAGAAAAGGTTTTCAAATTATGTTTATGTGGTAATTACACTGGGTAGACCTGAAGATAGCAGATCAAACACACATTCTTTAGCAGACCTGTCAAGTTTTGAGAATAGCTTTGCGTGAGATTTGTGAAAAATTTCAAAGATCAAAGGAAAAAATTAAAAGATCAAAGGATTTGTCGAAAATCTAAATAAAATTTGCG
>MJUU01043057.1:127346-139101 GCA_002080025.1 Modiolus philippinarum
GTCTGATCTTTGACAATTTTGGCAAATCTCAAGCGAGGCAGTTTTCAAAACTTGACAGGTCTGTGTTGATATTGAAAATTTAAATCCATCTCTACATCCAGGCAAGGACATATAAATTTTACTCTTCTTGCATATGTGTCAATTTATGTATTGTATGCTACATGTGTATCATATTATTTATTAAACAAATCACTGGCCCATGGAGGCATATAACAATACAAACATATAGGCTTATTCGCTGTGACGTCACAACCTCAATATTTTTACCTGTGGAGTCTTTTGACTGGCAAGAAATCGTAATCATTAATTAGGGTCATAAAAATGTCATTTTCAAATAACTTGTATGGTTTTGTTTTTAAAGGTAATTTAATAATTTCTTTTGATCTGAATTGAAGAAATTTTACAGTGTAACAGGATATAAAAATTTTCTATATTTGATTATTTTTATTTGATTTAATTGACATATTTGTAAAGTATTCAAATTTTTGACAATTTCCAAGTATTTGAAATACACATTTCAAATTATTCAGAGGAAATTTAGAAAAAGTAAATCGGTAGAAAAAATATGAAAATCTCGAGGTTTATTATGCATTTTACAGATCCAAAATTGGACTGGTACTGTATGTAAAAAGTTAAAAAATAAAATTCTGCCCCATTGCAATACAATGCAATTTATTCCTGAAATACAATTTTGCCAACCAAAAAATAAATTTTGTGACGTCACTGATTGGATTCGCGAACAAGCCTATATGATTAGACACAACAAACTAAATTTTAATAAAATTATGAATATTGTACCGGTAATTTGTTGAAGCGAGTGTGGTCAAATATATATCATTCAACGAGTTGCAATGACAATTCTATAAATTCAATAAAATACATGTACTAGTAGTTAAAGGAGAATAAGAATAAATAAAGTCATACCTATCCCGTGTCAACAGCACAGCAGGTAGCATGATTTGGTACCCTCTGTGCAGCAGACACCAGTAGTAGCCATTTTAGGTGATAAAGAAAAAAAAATTGTTGCAACATATAAAATACCTAACAATTAGGTGTATCAAGTATATTATTTTATGTTATTTAATATTATTGAATTAAAACTTTGTAGTACATTGTGCCCAGAGCAATCAGACCAACATACTGGGATAGTCTGAATGCAAGGGGCACCAGGGGACGATGCCTAAAAGGGCTAGATAAGATTGCAGATGTGTTACCCGTGTCAAGAGCACAGCAGACAGCATTACAGGTGGCCACTGTACAGTTGACACCAGGGGACCATGCCTACTAATGTTGACACAATCTACCAAGGAACATATAAAGTTATTTGAACAAAATGGACAATAAGTGAATATTATGGAAGATGCTCAAGGATAAAATTACATACTAGTTTAAGCAATTCTGAATCTTCTATGCTGAATATCCATATGGTTTTGTCTTTATCATTAAGATTATTAAAATTGCTATCGTTTTCCGATATCCCAGAGAGCATGATATTACGGTCTTCTTCGAATTTCGGACAATTTAGTAGAAAATGAATTTCATCTTCTATACTATTTGAATTGCATTTAGTACAAAGCCTTTCTTGTCGGGGAGTACCCTGGTATCTACCTAACTCTATTCTAACCTGTGTGAGGAAGTACGCAGTCTTGTAAATTTCCTCCTCAATTCAAAACTCTTTAATTAATTTACAATACTTAAATAATTTTCAAAACCAAAGTTAGTTTTATACATACAATAAATATTTAGCTTACTGTCAGAAAATTTTTTAAGCTGAGTCTGCCATTCTTTAATAAAAAGTGAAGATAAACAAGATTTTATGTTTCTTTTGAATGTACTGACAGACTGACCACAGGATATTTTACTTGTTCCTTCGGTTTCCAGTAGTCTACGAAGGTAGTCCAAGGAACCATACCATGATATTTGTTTGGAATGATGCAGTGTCCTGGATTGCATGTATTCTGCTTTCAGTAAAGGGAATTGGTCATTTAGATTCTCTGAACTGTACCAAAACAAAAGCATTCCCTTAATTATATTAAAATGGAATGGAAATCGGCCTAGTTCCCATAGTACTGCAACATTTGTGGTGTTCTCGTGAACCCCAAGTATAAATTTGCAAAATTTAATATGCAATTTTTCACAAGGAAGGCCAGAGTAAATTTTGTCCAAAGATGCATTATCGCTTTTGCATTTTGTAGAAAATATATTGAACATTCCCCAAATGTCACTACCATATAGCAGAATTGGTTTTATTGTGTGGTCAAAAACATGCATGCTTGTTTTAACTCTAGGTTGGCAGATATAAAATCTTTACAAAGTTTAAAATAAGCCTTCAGTGCCTTTTTATACAATTCATTTTCAGGGAAACTAAATGATCCTGAAGATGTGAAATGCAGGCCAAGGTATTTTATTTTGCAAAACATTCTAAACCTTGATTTTTTAAAGAAAAATTTTCTCTAATTAGTCTTCCTGCTTTGTTGAAGACAATAATCTTGGATTTATTGGTGTTCACAGTTAAACACCAATCACGACAGTATGTGTCAAGTGTATCAAGTTTTTCTTGTAGGCCCTTCGGTGAAGTGGACAACAAAACAATGTCATCAGCATACATTAAACAATGTACTTGTGTAGTATTCAAAATAACTGGATCCGAAGTGCTGCTTAGATAGTTTGGCAAGTCATTCATAAAAAGTTTGAATAAATTGGGACTTACATTATCACCTTGCCTTACACCAACATCCAATTGGAAAAACTCACTTACTTGATTTTTAAGTCTTACACAGGATCTACTGATCTCATACATATTTTTAATTATTTTATAAAAAAAAGATCCTACCCCAAGGCTGAATCATTTTATTTTAATACTTACATGTATGACAGTATCAAAAGCTTTTTGGAAATCAACAAAGCATGCATATAGTCTTCCATCCTTTGAACTACAATGCTTGTTTATAAGACAGTTTAGTATAAATATGTGATCAGTAGTTCTTGCTTTCTTTGTAAAGCCAATCTGAGAATCGTGTATAATTTTATGATCCTGCAGAAATTTGTCTAATCTATTACTTGATATTCTATTAAAAAGTTTTCCTATTGCACTAGTAATGGATATTCCCCTGTAATTGTTTGGGTCATATGGGTCATTATTTTTAAAAACTGCTGTAATAAATGCAGCATGTAATTATTCCCCTTGAGGGACCATTTTGAACAATAAATATTCTATTCTATTCTATACATACATCCCAATATGTAGAGAGGGGACATGGATTTTCACGAAACAAGTGCTGCAGTCAGCGCCTTTACCCATCGACTTCAAGAAGTACTCTCATATGTCTACTGTCACTTTCTGTCTACCACATCCTTCCCCATAGGCTCTGCCAATAATCTAGAAGGAAGCTTTAATTTGTGGGTTCATCACTGATTTGTGATTGCTTAAGTTAGCTCTTACCAAAAGCATCACTCTGTCAAGTGATGTTGCCCACTACTAGGATCAATTGGTCAACTGATCTGCCTCAAATGCATCAATCAGTCAATCTATGAACTTATCTTCATGCATTTGACATGACTATTTTTAGTTGAAATTCTTACAGAGAACACCTGCACTACCATTGAAATGATCTACACAGAGTAGACCAGGGACTAAACTTGTATTCTGTAGGTCTTCATCCAGTGTGTTAACCAACTGCGCTAGGGCTGTAGATATTCTATTATCCTCTTGCCCAAAGGAGTTGGGGAGGAGATATACATTGTAGGGCTTAGCCCGTTCATCTGTCCATTCAAAGTTAAAGACCATACAGTGGCGGATCCAGACTTTCTGCTAAGAGGGGGACCGACCCATAATTTTTTCAAAAGGGGGGGCCCAGAACCCAATTTTTTTAAAAACCCCTAGGAATTTTAAATATTTTCCAACCTAAGAAGGGGGGCCCGGCCACCCCAGCCCCCCCCTNCCTTTTTCAAGTTTGTGAAAATTCCATGGAATGGATGAAAAAGTTGTTTCAATACTCCATCGTTTCCATGAAAATAAAATTTCATGGAATTCCATGGAAATCCATGAAAAATCTAGGGACGGGATATGTCTTTTGAACTACAAGTCATAGATGCATGAGCTTTTGTCCACAGATGCGTCTGTGAAAGTTTTTGAATATGAAAAAGAAAGGAAATGGGGTAAATGTCAAGGAGACAACATCACATCTCCAGGTTAAAACAACCCAAAATAAAGCATCTAGGGGTTACCTTAGTATAACAAGTTTTGTTATAGTCCAGATTTGAGATACTAGAGCAGGTAAATGAATAATATTTTGTCATTGGATGCATCTTGGATACAGTACAGAAAGAGACATACCAGAACAAGTCAATGTACACGTGGTAGTTATGATGTTTAGAAAAGTGATTGTGATTAATTTTTTACCTAAAAGTCAGTTATTGGGGTAATAAAACCAGTCTGCACTAAAAACGTTTTTTAGCTACTTGTCCGAAAGTCATTTTTCAAAGTTTTTTTCGAAAGTATCTATACAAATTCTCTGAAATTGTTACTAGGCCAAATCAGTTTTTACTAGTCCTGGCATCAGATTAGTGGCTTATATAGCAGACTGTAAAACACAAGTTTTGTAGGGACATTTCCTGTTTTACAGGTAAAAATCTAATTGAGCAGGTTTTTTTGATACAAAAACGACTAGAAGTGGTGCCATCAGAAATGATGGCCATTCCTGCACTCCCTGTTTGACACAGAAAACAGTTGTTATAGACCCTGGGCTTAATTTTTCTTGACAATTTGGAATTCAAATTATGGATAATCATTATTTTTTACTAAAAAAGAATACAAGGATATATGGTTGCTGGGAAGAATTCCCAAAAATAAGAGGTCTTTGAGGCTTTCAGGAAGTTTACCAAAATTGGAATTAAATATTTTTGAATTGGTAAATGTTTGTCCTAATCGAAACAAATTCTAAAAGTATGGTTGCTAAGTAGAATTAAAAAAAAATAAGTGGTCTTTGAGACTTTCAGGATATTTACCAAAAGTGGAATCACATTTCAGAATCCTAAATATTCAGAACTTTATTTTTTTCTAAATACTTCCAAAAAAATATGAGATCATATGCTTAAAGTTAAAAATTAATATAAGAAAGATAACAGGAAACACCTACAATGGCTGTAAACCACAATCACATGCCACAATCCACCAGGGAACCGCAAGAGAAAAACAATAAAATGACAAAAGACAAACATGGACAACGATAGGAACTCGGGATTGCCGGACTTGGTACCGGCACTAGCAAGAGCTAGTGGTAGGGTTAAACAGGTTTATGGGTACCCAAACCTCCCCTTTCTCTATCCCGTTTCCCTATAGTATAATAAAACATACAAATAAAGCCCAATACAGGTAGACTACTAACTCCAAGACCACAATCTTGAGAAGGAAAGAAAAAGACAAAACGTAATTTAGAAAGATTGGTCGAGGAGTGCTCGCCGCTAAACTGCCGGCTAGCTCAAGGAGCCTAGTCTGCTGGTAAAACACTGTCGCACTATGGAATAAAGATCAAACTCAAAACTCCCCGAAGGGTATGGTAAAGAATTATCATAGATTTCAGTAGACATCGGCAGTATCAGTGAGAGGCCAATATACCTGTAATATCTTCACGTCATTGGATCCCAAAGCCAATTTAACGGAATCCTGAAGAATATCCTGTCAATATCCCCTATTACGTAAAGAATGTAAGTTACGTCCCAGTTTTTCTGGATTTTTATCAGTTTTTGACATTTTTTAACAACATTTCCATAAAATCGAGGGGGAGAAATGCCCTTAGTAATAAGCTGTTTGCGAGTCGCACCATATTTAGAAATCAAATCTTCATATCTTCTATAAAACTTCTTAAAGGTGTTAATCAATTTATGAAATCTGTAACCTTGTTGTAAAAGTTTGGATGTGATAGTAAGGTTACGCTCATTAAAGTCATCAAGAGTAGAACAGACGCGTGCGAATCATACTAGTTGTGATATATACACCCCGTATGATGGAGCTACAGGAACGTCGCCATCAAGAAAAGGGAAATTAGTAATTGTGAAATCAAAATCATCTCTTTTATCATAAATTTTAGTTTTAATTTTGCCACAGTCAATGATGATAGTAAGATCAAGAAATGGGCAGTATTTAGAATCATCGTTTGCTTGATTAAGTTTCAGTTCTTGCGGGTATATGAGGTCGACATAGTCTAAAAACTGGGGATTGTCAATAGTAAGGATATGAGTCTTTACATTTTACATGAGTCTTTTACATTTTCAGGAAATTTACCAAAGTTGGAACTGGAAAAAAAATTCTGAAAGCTTATTGCACATCTGGAGACTATATGCTACATTTCTATAACAAAATTAAATCCATAAATCCAGGAGGAGTTCCATTGACAAGCTCACAAGTGTCAAAATTGATATCTTGGGGCCTCTTGTTTGCACCAAGACCAATATCAAAAATCTTAAAGCTTATTGCACATATCATCTGCAGCATATATGCAACAATTCGATAACAAAATTAAAACAGTAAATCCAAAAATGACACTAGATGTTCCACTGACAAGTTTTATCTAACAGACAGACCAATGGATGCACAGACGGAGGGGCTTGACGGGACCAAAACAGTATTCCTGCATTTTCTTCATAAAAGTGCGGGGATAAATATATGTATACCCCAATACATATCTTCCTGGAGATGATTGCATTTGAATATTACAAAATTTGGTTGAAATCCAATGAAAGAAGTTGGAGAATTGAATTTCAAAATTTTAAATTCTACAGCAAAAAGGAGCATAACTCCCTTAAAAATTAGCTGATCAATCTGACCAGACAATATGCACATCTAGGCATGAAGGTCAACAAACCTATGAAGTTTAGTTGAAATCCGATGAAAGATATGCCAAATTTTTGACAAAACTCATGGGTAGAAAGAAGGGGAAAAATTCTAAATTTTATTATTTTTGGGAAAATTCAGGGTTGGCGGATTCTTACAACTAAAAAGAAGAATTTCCCTATCTCAACCAGTTGCAGCTGGCTGTAGTCTATCTTCACTTTCTATCTACCTAACCAAATTAATGAGAAATGTGGTGACTTTCATCAAATCGACTTTTTAGCTCACCTCACGAAGTGAGGGGGGCTTATGTGATACCCCTAGCGTCCGTGTCGTTGTCCGGTTAGGAAGAATGGTTAAGGTCCATTCCTGCTTACTGACATGCCCCACATCAACCATATTGGTATGCCTGATGCATTTTGGGATGACAACAACAATGCATGCTTCAAATGCTGTCTCTGACCTACATTTTACGCATGAGCGACTTGGTTAGGTAGAATGGTTAAAGTCCATTCCCGCTCACTGACATGGCCCACATAAACCTTACTGATATGTATGATGCATTTTGGGATGACAACAACAATGCATGCTTCGGATGCTGTCTCTGACCTACATTTTACGCATGAGCGACTTGGTTAGGTAGAATGGTTAAAGTCCATTCCCGCTTACTGACATGGCCCACATCAACCATATTGGTATGTATGATGCATTTTGGGATGACAACAACAATGCATGCATCGGATGCTGTCTCTGACCTACTTTTTACGCGTGAGCGACTTGGTTAGGTAGAATGGTTAAAGTCCATTCCTGCTTACCGACATGGCCCACATCAACCATATTGGTATGTATGATGCATTTTAGGATGACAACAACAATGCATGCATCGGATGCTGTCTCTGACCTGCATTTTACGCATGAACGACTTGGTTAGGTAGAATGGTTAAAGTCCATTCCCGCTGACTGACATGGCCCACATCAACCATACTGGTATGTATGATGCATTTTGGGATGACAACAGCAATGCATGCTTCGGATGCTGTCTCTGACCTACATTTTACGCATGAGCGACTTGGTTAGGTAGAATGGTTAAAGTCCATTCCTGCTTACTGACATGTCTCGTATCAAACATATTGGTATCTATGATGCAATTTGGGATGACAACAACAATGCATGCTTCGGATGCAGTCTGTAAACTACAATTTATGCATGACTGAATCTGATATAGTCCATTCTTGTTTACTGACATGTGCAACATGTGACAATGCTGCGCAACGAGGTGAGCTTAGCAGGCTATGGCTGTTTTCTATGTTTATACGACACAGAATTTGTCTTGAGGTCATAAAATGGTACCATTCCATTGGTCTTATACTTATTTCTACACATGTACCGGGTACATTAAGTATTGCCTCTTTGTACTAAAAATGACAGCAACACAGATAGTCAAACAACACAACACATTCAGAATTGCAGACAGTCAGAATTGCATTGTAATTCTGTAATTGGAGTCTTGCATCGAGATGTGGTTGCCCTATATTTTTCACTTTGTCCATATGTCTGTGCGTCCGTCTGTCTGTCTGTTCATTGGTCTGTCAACAATTTTATTCTGTCAGGGATTTCTTGGCTTGTACAAGTGGAATGATTTGGAACTTGGCAGACGCTTGGAAATGATGAGTTGTAATGTGTAAGTGATTAGATTATAGGTTTGTTAGGCGTCCACTTCCTGTTTGCCAATGCTTTTTTTTTAGCTATAAGGCCATCCTAAATTAATTATATGTTTTATGTTACCTGGACGTGTAGGTTTTTGAAAATTCTTGAAATAAAAAACAAACAAAAATTTCATATTAAATACTGTGGAAGTATTTTCATTCATGGACACCAATTTTCGTGGTTTTCATAAAAAGCATTATTTTGTGGTTTCAAGTTCTGTGCATTTCATCTCTATGAAAAGATGCATTTCGTTGGGAACTTAATTTCGTAGTTTAAGCGAACCACGAAATCCACGAAAATTGGAACCCCACGAACAATTATACTTTCACAGTATCCACAAATTTTAGGGTTGAGGTTGTGATCTGTCACTAATTGGGCAGTCAGGTATGGAACTAATAAAAGGAAGTGGAATGAAAGGTTTTATGTCAGTCAAGAATTTAAAATAAAAGTGTGAAATCTGTACTTAAGCATTTTTATACATTAGAATTTTTAAAAGATAATTTCAAATGTTTTGTTTGTTTTATTTCTCCCTCCCTAATAGCTTTCAAGGTTTTACGTTGAATTAATTTGGCATGGCCTAAAATAAATATTTGTCAAAAATTTCTTGGCTTGTATCTGTGGGAATGATTGAAATTTGGCCTACAGCTTGGAAATGATTAGTTGTATTGTGTAAGCAGTTTTCAGTTTTCTTGCACAACTACTTCCTGTTTACAGATACTTTGGTTTTTAGTTATTACCAAATTTTCGTCAAAGATTTCTAGACTTTAAGCAATTTTCAGGTTTCCCACATGACTACTTCCTGTTTGCCGATTTTCTTATTTTCATCTCAAAACCAAATTTTGTCAAAGATTTTTTGGCTTGTAGTGGAGGGAATGATTTGGTTTGAAGTATAAAATTGATTAGTTGTATTGTGTAAGGAGTTTTCAGTTTGTCTCTTAGTTACTTCCTGTTTGCCTATGCCATGATTTTAAACTATAAACCAAATTTTAGTCTTACTTGTATCAGTCGGAATAATTTGATAATTAGTATGAAGCTAAGAGATGATAAGGTAAAACTTCAAGAAATCACTGTGTCCAGCAAATTACTGATTCAACACATAACTGTGTCAAACAGAATTTGAATCCACACTTATCTTAAGGTAGATCGACACTAATACACGGCGCATTCGATTGGAGCATTTGTGTAACGCGAATCGGATGCGGAATTGACTTGATTTTCAAGCCGGAATAATCCTGTATTGGCCTATTCATTGTGACGTCATAATAGATTGACATACACTTTCCCGCGAATTAGCTCCCTTTTCCCGTAAATATTGTCTATTTCGTAAACTATATCAAATAACTTTCTTAATCGAACGGTGACATGTAGATTTTTTCAGCGTAAGAGATAGCTTAAGTATATATCTCTGAAATATCAAAAAATAAACAAAATCTGTCTGATATTTATTTTATATGAATGATAAACAATAAGCATGTTCTCACAGTTCCCTATATGTTCTTTGTAAATATTGCTGAAAAATACTGAATTTGGCCAGATTTTCAAAGCCAGATAACAGGAAAAGATGATCGGTGACATCATTTTTATTTTATTTTTGGAACATATAGGTTAAGACCTACAAAATATCTTAAGAGAAAAAAATTCTGTCTGATATTTTTATTAGGATCGAACTACCTTAAATTTACTTTTGCCCAGAGTTTAAGGATCAAAATTGCATGGCCCATCTGACATGCTCTAATTGGATTGAAAGCCATAGCTTTACTCCTGCTCCTTACAAGAGGCAGGTATATTGTTTTTACCCATTTTCATCTGTCTGTCCATCCATCCATCCATCTGAAACACCTGTTCAAAGATATCTCTGGCCTGTGTACATAGCAATAATGTGATATTTGGTCTAAAGCTTTGATATGATGAGTTTTACTGTGTCTCCCCTTTTCATGTGTGTTTTATATACTTCCTGTTTGTTGCTGTTTGTTGATAACTATACCCATTGACAGCTTGAAATTTTTGTCAAAGTTTGTTTATGTTGTATATATGTAGGAATGCTGGAACAATGCTTTGGTTTTAACTTATCTCAAAATTTTCTAAACCTACATACTAGTATATGGTAATGCATGCAAAAGACTTTTACTTAAAACAAGTGATAGATATCCAACAAAATCTTACTAGGTATCCTACTATCACTCCACAGATTCAAAAAGGCTACTGTACCTAAAAGTGAAAAAGTACTGTGACTTTTTATATTTAAAAACATTATCTTTTAGGGCAAAAGAAAAACAAAGGAAGAAACAAAGGAGACAAGAGGCCAGAGAGAGAGGAGAAACATTGGGTCCTACTCGTAAAATGTTGAAGTTAAACAGCATGGAGAAATCTACCTGTAAAGTTAATGTAGTTCTGGATTGTTCATTTGAAAGTTATATGGGAGACAGGGTAAGTTACTTTTGAGTGGGTGGAGGGGGTCGATTTGGAGAAAGTTATATGGGAGACAGGGTAAGTTACTTTTGTGTAGGTGGAGGGGGTCGATTTTGTTGAAAGTTATATGGGAGACAGAGTAAGTTACTTTTGTGTGGGTGGAGGGGGTCAATTTGGAGAAAGTTATATGGGAGACAGGGTAAGTTACTTTTGTGTTGGTGGAGGGGGTTGAGTTGGAGAAAGTTATATGGGAGACAGGGTAAGTTACTTTTGTGTGGGTGGAGGGGGTCGATTTGGAGAAAGTTATATGGGAGACAGGGTAAGTTACTTTTGTGTTGGTGGAGGGGTTGAGTTTGAGAAAGTTATATGGGAGACAGGGTAAGTTACTTTTGTGTGGGTGGAGGGGGTCGATTTTGTTGAAAGTTATATGGGAGACAGGGTAAGTTACTTTTTTGTTGGTGGAGGGGGTCGATTTGGAGAAAGTTATATGGGAGATAGGGTAAGTTACTTTTGTGTGGGTGGAGGGGGTCGATTTGGAGAAAGTTATATGGGAGACAGGGTAAGTTACTGTTGTGTGGGTGGAGGGGGTCGATTTGGAGAAAGTTATATGGGAGACAGGGTAAGTTACTTTTGTGTGGGTGGAGGGGGTCGATTTGGAGAAAGTTACATGGGAGACAGGGTAAGTTACTTTTGTGTGGGTGGAGGGTGTCGATTTGGAGAAAGTTATATGGGAGACAGGGTAAGGTGGAGGGGGTCGATTTGGAGAAAGTTATATGGGAGACAGGGTAAGTTACTTTTGTGTGGGTGGAG
>MJUU01043057.1:155490-166799 GCA_002080025.1 Modiolus philippinarum
TTTTTCTTTAGATTCCTCTTATTGTCAGCTTCCAGAGGTATTGCAACGGATTTGTCATAGCTCTTACTGTTTTCAAGCTATAAGGGGTCAAAGGGCCCAAAATTGCAATTTTTAGAAATGTGTGAAATCTTTATTTTTCATCAGATTTTGATAGGATTTATTCTATGGATTTGTCTTGTTGTAAGCTTTTGGTAGTATGTCAACAGAATTAGCATAGCTATTACCATTTCCGAGCTATAAGGGGTCAAAGGGGCCAGAATTGCAATTTTTCTTAATGTGTCCATCTAATTACTGTCAAGCTCCATACTGTGTCCACATTCACTTTAAAATACACTTGTTCAAATTTCAGTGGTCGACATTCTGCGGTCGTATCATGCTGCGCTCGGCGTAGCCCTTTATTTTTTGGATTAAATTGAATGATTTTTAAAGATAGAAAAATTAAGATACTTTCTTATCACAATGATAAGAAAATGATACCACACTACCTACTGATTTAAACTTATTTTCTTCTAATAAAAGACATTGTTTTTAGTTATTTATTTATTTGTTTTTAGTTTGTTTAGTTTTTGTTTGTTTGTTTGATTTTATTTTTTTTAAATACAATCTAACCTGCCTTAGCGACCACCTCTATTAAGCAAAAACCTGTCTCATATGACCCTAATTTTAATATCCCTTCATAGTGCTTTCTTTGTAAACTGAACCTGTATTAAGAGACATCCTGTCTTATGTGACCCTATTTTGAGGTTCCCTTGGAAGACCACATAAGACAGGTTTGACGTAAAATGTATTGGAAAATTTCAAGACACTGGATCCTGTCCTATCTTCTAGAAGAGTATTTTGAATGCCTTGCAAATCCAAATTATTGGTTGCTCTGAAAGACAGCTTTTTTGCCTATGTATTCAGGCATCCGGTAAAGTGCAACGCATTTTGTGGTTCTAAAAGTGCAACATTTTGTGGTTCTACACTGGATGGGATTATATGTATGATCATTGTAGAGAAAGTCTAGGCATGCAGCTTATATGGGTGTTAAGCCAGAGCGGTATTTTTCCACAAAAAAACATTCATTTATAGATATCTATTCTATGTTCTAATACTTTAAAAGCCAGTTGCAATATTGGTGGTATTTTATATTATTTGATATATTATATATTTGTTATTTCATCTAACAANATGAGTGATTTATGTCCCAAGTTTTCAGGCAAGTTCAGATCTCAGTCACTATACATGGTAGGATCATGTTACCTTGCTTAGGCATGCAAATGCGATGTCAACATCCAGTCAAGATTTTGTTACTGTGACAAAGTGCCATAATGAGGCGAACTCTGTAATCGTTGATTACCTATGTTTCCACAAAAAAACATTCATTTATAGATATCTATTCTATGTTCTAATACTTTAAAAGCCAGTTGCAATATTGGTGGTATCTTATATTATTTGATATATTATATATTTGTTATTTCATCTAACAATTCAAGTCATGAAAATACTTTAATTAATAGAACCAGATTCACTATTTTGTTTAATTTGCTGAATATGGAATGCTCCATTTCTTGTGTCTTTTAAAAATTGGTTGGGATAGTACTGGATTCTGTTTGACACACATAATTTGTAAATATTGTTTTAAAGAAACAGAGAGTCCAATCGTTCCATTAGTGGTATCAGCACTTTGATTAGAAGATTGTTCTTAAAAAACGAGTTCAGTGACCAATTGTTTTTTTCTTACATTTTGATGGTTTAGTAAACTTTCAATCACAAAAGAATAAGAAAAATCTATCAGTTTATTTTTAAACACCCAAACTACCTTGGGTGCAGCTGTTTATTATTTTTTTACCTTTATGTGAGAAACTTGATTATAAAGTTTGAAAAAATAAATTGCAGATAGATGATTTTTTGTTCATCTTTGGATAGTGCTCCATGTCCGCTTAAAAATTAAGTAACCTAGATCTAAATTTCACGCATCAGTAATGCAGATATCAGCACTTTATAAACAGTATTAATCCAGAAAATGTACCTTGGTTTGGTTGTACGAGTTAGTATTTCAGCTCCATGCATGTCACCTATATTTTCACTTTTAGTGTGAGTTTATGTAAATTGTTGAAGATTTATTTCTGTCACAATTTTCTCAGCCTTAAGTGGAGGGATTGATTTGAAAATTGTCATGCAGCTTCTGTGTGATTTGTTTTAAGGAATGTCTGATTTTGAGTTCTGTCAGATGTGTATTTCCTGTTTTACAAAATGTGGATTTAATTACAAAATATAGTAAAACATGTTTTTATGCCCCGCCCACGAATGTGGAAGGGGCATATAGTGTTACCCTTGTCCGTCCTTCCGTCCATCTGTACGTCCTGTTAAGTTTTGCGTTAAAGTCCATTTCTCAGAAACTGTAAGAGGTAGAACAATGATAATAGGTCAGTGCGTAGATCTTTGATAGTACTACATAGGTCACTAGGTAGTTTGACTCTTTGACCTATATTTCATGCTTGAGTGACTCTGGTTCAGTTTTATGTTTAAGTCAATTTCTCAACAACTATACATTATAGGACAATGATATTCCATCAAATTCATTGCCTTGATGAGTAATACCCAAATCTGACTATTAGGTAGCTTTTACCTATATTTTACGATTCAGTGACTTTGGTTAAGTTTTGCGTTAAAGTCCATTTCTCAAGAACTATATATAATAGGACAATGATATTTCATCAAATCAATTGCCTTGATGAGTACTATCCAGATCAGTGACAATAAGGTGGCTGTGACCTACATTTTATGCTTCAGTGACTTTGGTTAAGTTTTGCATTTAAGTCCATTTCTCAACAACTACACATTATACGACAATGATATTTCATCAAAGTAATTGCCTTGATGAGTACTNGCTTCAGTGACTTTGGTTAAGTTTTGCATTTAAGTCCATTTCTCGAAAATTTCACATCATAGGACAATGATATTTCATCAAAGTAATTGCCTTGAAGAGTACTACCCAAATCATTGACAATAATGTGGCCTTGACCTACATTTTAATATGAGGTTATCCTTTGCGATAAATTTTTTGGCGGGGCATCCGTGTCTCACAGACACATTCTCTAGTTCTTTGTCAGTTTTCTCAGCTTCTATGAGTGGGATTGATTATAAAATTGGTATGCAGCCTCTACATGATTAGTTGTAAGGAATGTCCCATTTTGAGTCCTGTCGGACATGTACTTCCTGTTTTATGAATGTGGACTTGGTAACGAAATATAGTGAAGCATGAATTTTTATGTCACAGTTTTATCAACGTCTGTATGGGGGATTGATTTCAAAATTGGTATATATCCTCTATATGATTAGTTTGTTACTACATTCTGTTCATTCTTGAGGACTATATCATTGTGTCCATCCTTGTATTATATTGCCATATTGATTCAGGGTTCAGTGAGTGGGGTATCACTTGTTGCCATTCGGCGACAGCTCTTGTTCTGATTCCAACCAAAGTTTCAGGGTATGCTGTCCTTGATGCAGTTGTTCACCTGGTATTTGAATTTTAGCTTTACTAATTGTAGAGGTTCACTGAGTACAAAATAGTTCATTGGTTAATTTGTCTTGTTAATCTGCAACTCCTCTTAAACTTTTAATTCTAAGTTGCATTACATCCAGACTTACAGGATAAACTGTTCAAATGATAGAGTTGTGCACCTGATCATTGAAATTTTGATTTTTACTGATTTAAGGTTCTCATTTGTTATCTGGATTTGTTAATCTGCAACTCATTGGGAACTGTAAGTTAAAATTCCAACAAGATGTCCACATGGTTTAGATGTGCACCCAATACTTAAATTTTGACTGTACTGATTTTTGTCTCGCCTGCGACGAATGTCGTGAAGGCGAGACATAGCGACCATAGATTCCGTCGTCGTCGTTGGTGTCGTCCTCAACATTTGGTTAACCCAAATGTTAAACTTTTTTTGAACTTCAATAACTTTCTGAAATCTTGCTCAATAGCAATGAATTTTTGACACAATATTCAGTACAACTTCATTATTGAATCCCAAGTATATTTTTGAAAAAAAATTAATTCCAATTTCTCCGTATTTTGCCATTTGGTTGACTTAGATTATTTGAATAAAATTTTTTTGTTTCCACTATATCTCAACACCTACATGCCATGGACAGATGATGATTGGTAATTGGTTACATCTTTAGTAATAACCTACATCCATACCAGAATTATGTCACCTTGACCTATATTTTCCGCATCAATGAATTTAACTAAATTTTCACTTTGGTCCATAATATCAACAAAGTTTAAACAAATTGGAACTTAGGAAATTTAATTTTGGCATAGAATTGTTGCATGTAGTCTATAGATAAGCAATAAACTTTCAGGATTTTATTCTGGTTCCATCTTTGGTAAATTTCCTGAAAATGTCTAAGACTTAACAATTTTTGAAATTTTTGCATACAATCAAATATTTTATCAATTTTTCATACCAGACATATTTCTGAAACTTAGTAATGAAAAATATGGTTCCAATTTCGGTAAATTTCCTGCAACTCTCAAAGACCAGCAGTTTTTGGGAATTCTTGTTCGCAACCATGCTTTTTGGATCAATTTTAGTAAAAACTAGGGATGTCAACGAGTACTCGAATACTCGAGTATCGCTCGGAAGGTACGAGTATCGAGTACCTAATTGGTACTCGAATACTCGGCATTAAAACTGCCATTCTCTTTGTTAATACGACTGCCTTCGTATTTCAGAGCATTGCGCTTTAAAACATAATAAACTCGTTACTGCCCCTAGATAGACACTATTAACTAACATATATTGAACATCTAAAGAAACGTCTAGTCAGTCTATGCTTATCAAAATTCAAAAGCAAATATCTCCCCAAACATTTTGTTTTATCATGTTTTTCGTACAAGTGATTTCTGTATTAACAAAAATAAAAATCTTCAATTTTATTTTGTCTCTAAATAAACAGTAAATAAAAAAAAAATACCTATTCACCCCAAAATGCAAAAGTGATGAAAAACAATGAAAACTGAACCCTTTGTAGTAACAAGTTAAGACATGGACAGAAATAACTCTGCTGGTAGCTGTAAATAAAACAAACTTTGAACATATCAATTCTTGGGAGACTTTTCTTTTGTACACATTTGAGCAAATTTGTTGCTGTTGCTTTATAATGAATTTTTATTTGACGAAAATTGGCTTGCTTTATATCGACATTTGCAATTAGAATGATACATACGAGGAATGGATTTAACTAAAATATGTAAGTACATGTAGCCGAGCAGCCAGATTGTTACCTGAAGACTCATTTGCGATTCCATAGTGCTTTTAAATAAATCGGCTGTCTAATAACTGAAATGCCGAAAATGTACACTGTGATCAAATATTAAATTTACTGCAAATTTATTAATTAATTAATATGTTTATATAAGCGTTAATTGTGATTTAAATAATTTGATTAATCAGACAAGCGTGTTACTAAACAAAAACAAGTTGTTATAAAAAAAAACTTGTATATATTTTCGCTTTAATTGAATGTTGTTTAATCAAACTTTTGATTGGCTATAATGGTACATAAACAGTAATTGGTGCTCCTGTTATTGCATTTGAGCAGTATTGTAGTTATATATCATTGAATGATAAGAATCTTGAAGTCTAGTAATTTTCGTTTCAATACACCGAGTACTCGAATATACTCGAGTATTGAATCCGAGTACTCGAGTGGCATTTTTCATGCATTTTGACATCCCTAGTAAAAACAATTTTTTTTCAAAAGTTATATTTCAAAAATTTTTTATTCCAATTTTGGTAAATTTCCTGAAACTCTCAAAGACAAGCAATGTTTGGGAATTCTTGTAGGCAGCAATGATTTTTGATTGAATTTTTTAATGTTTAGATTTCAAAAATTTTATTTCAATTTTGGTAAATTTCCTGATACTCTCAAACTGAGTCAAAGACGAGCAATTTTTTGAAAATTCTTTTTAGCTACCATGCTTTTTGGATGAATTTTTGTCAAAACTTATATTGCCAATGGTTAGATTTGGTTCCAATTTTTTATTAAATTTCCTGATACTCTCAAAGAACAGTTATTTCTTAGAATTTTCAGTAACAACATCTTATAAATAGGCCAATTTATAATGAAAGCGGAGTGAGCAGGCGAGACACCAGGTTCCGCGGAACCTTTACAAATTATTAGAAAACACAGAATATAGGGTTATAAAACAAACACAAAATGTTGTAATGAAAACAAAAATATATTATCTTTATTGAATAATTCATATTCAGTTATTAATAAATAAACATAGTATATGAAAAAAAACATAAAAACTGAAATTCGTCTCAACAATATATCGTGATAAATTAAATATGTAAATTTAAGTAACAAAACAGTAAAATTATTGGACGGAATATAAATAGTTATACCATTGGACGGTCTATAAATAGAATAACATAGTATAAATATGCTTAACATAAACAGAAAGTAAGATAGTGCAGTATAAAACAATGTGAAAATCATAACAATTGAAATTACTTGTAGTATACTTATCAAAAATAATTACTTTTCATTTCTACTGAGATCATAATGTTTGAATCTGTCTTTAAACACATTTAGAATGCATATATAATTACACAATTGTCTTTGAAGGCTAGAACACATATTTTAATACATATGGAATGTAAAACATTTTTAACTCAGTGTCTCTTTAGAATAAAATACAAGACTTATATACTGTTTTTGTAGACACTCAGAATGGAAAGCAATATTTAAAGTTATTGTCTTTGTAGGTTAGAATACACAAAAATATTTGATTAGCACAAAATCAAACAACAAAATGCACACAAACAATAAATGCATTTTTTCTTATGTCTGTAGTAACAGAGCAACACCACCGAGGATCCATTTGCTGGGCTTTTCCTTGGACTTGAGATTGAAGGTCCATACAAAAGTTGGACCTCTGGTCTTAGTCTTGTACACTGGGCATTCATAAATGTTTCTTGTATCCATACGGTCCACTGGGATGGCCTTGATGAAAATGACAGGCATAGCTGGTGCAAGATCCTTAAGACGGGCCTCACCAATCATACCAGTTTGCATATCCCAACGTGCACCTTCCATGTAAAGACCATGGACATAGGCACCTTCTCTTGGTGGTCCAGCCATATCTTCTCGGCTCTTTTTAGTAACATCACATTGCAATGCCATACGATCAAGTGGCCACTCATTCTTTCTAGCCATCTGCTGCATAATAGCAGTTAAGAATGATTGTGGGTTGAAGAATCCACCAAGCCAGACAGCTGCTGGAAGCTGGAAGTCTGAGGTCCATGTTTCTAATTCCTTGATTCTCTGTAATAAATCAGCATACCAAGCTGACAGTCCAAACAGTGATGGATAAGCTTTCTTAGCCCAGCCTTCAGGTACAGTATCCAAAAACAATGCATTACTTAAGTTCTCCATATCAGCTGTTATAGTCAGTTCACCCTAAAAAATAAATTGGAAGTTTAATTAAGACTTCCTTCAAATATAAAATTACAATGGAATTTACCTGTCATAATTGTCCAGTTGGTGTCACTAGTGCACTAAGAGGTTTTGTATTGTGACATGATACTGGGAAAATTTACAAGGATTAATGTTTGGATATGCATGAAATGGCCAGTTTTAATGCAATCAACTTGACATTACAGCAGCAATAGGCCAAACGGGGAAACATGAAAGTGGATTGCATTGTTGGAATATGATAAAGTGTATTTAGTTGATAACCAATTTTCTCAGGACTTATTTTATCAGCTCACAAATTTCATTATACCCTTGATAAATATACTTTTTAATGGTACTGCCAATAAATTTTCAGTGTCATGTAATTTTATTAGGCAATTCCTAATCGATATTATAGTACTCTATGTTCTTTCAAATCTAATCTGCTTTTTTTTCACATTATCATTTAAAACAAAAATCTTTTTTGTCACATTATTACTTCAAACATTACACACACAAACCCCAGCACACAAATACATTTTTCTCATGTTAAAAAGTATTTTGATATCATGACAAAAGGAACATTTTAATTAGATTTTTGGAGAAAACTGTATCCCTTGCATATTTGGTGAAGAACTAGAAAATATTATGTAAACAGATAAACTGATAATTTACCTTCAAACCAAGATCAAGTTCTTTAAGGGTTCTCTTCATTTCTGAGGTCAGACCATTCATTCTCTCACATTCCTGGAATGCCACGACTACATATGGAGTTCTCTCTTCTGGTGGAACTTTACCCATGATTTCAACCATGTTAAATTCGTCTGGAAGTTTCTCTACTATTTCATCAAGAATACTCTTAATCTGAAAAAGCCAATATGGATTTAAGTGTCTGTATTTTTTTTTTGGTTTCTTTTTTTTTAATGAATTAACATTACAACTACAAGAGAACCTCCAAAATAAATCATATTTTTATCAAAGTCTTCTAATAACATCAACATGGTTAGTTTAAGGCAAGATGAATTTCTCTTCCTAGCTTTTTGAAACTGCCTGAAACATCATACAAATTCATTGTTTAATTTGTGTTGCCCCCGATAGATTTGATAGGCTTTTAAATTGGAACCAACAATCATATATGCTTATTTAGTGTTAAGATATAATTTAAATGTGTAGAGGAAATGTTTACTAATTCAAATAAGCTGGAATATCTTTTTGTATCTATATCTATAAATTCTGACTTTGTAAACCAAACAATACAACCAGCCAAAAAGGCATTATTTTTAGCCAGGTTTCACTATTTATCTAAACCCAATCCAGGACGAGGCTCTAGGGTAACAGGTATTCATTAACTTTTTGCACATGCAATGAATAATTTTTTAATGAAAATAGGATAATTTTAAATAGTAAATTTTCAAAATTATGGTTATCAAATAATCAAGAAGGGGGTCTGATTATCAAATAATCACTGTAAATACACATGGTAATCAAATAATCACCAATTAAACCACTTAATGATAAAGTAATCAAGAAACCCATGACAAGGTTTAAAGATATTGATCTTGCCTTTTCTTCCCTACTGACTCCTCCGGCAGAAGGGTTTAGTTATAAAGGTTTTACTATATAATTGATCTATGGATATTGATCTTACCTTTTCTTCCCTACTGACTCCTCCGCCGGCTGCAGCACCTGCATCTCTAGGCTGCATTTCAAATACTGTCCTGAACAAGTTCTCTGATGTTGTGGTAAGGAACTCTATTTCAGCATTAGGATGAAGTCCATACAGATAGGGACTTTCCTGTGGTAAACATTCATCAATGTAGGAATGGTACCCCTTGTAGTCAGAGTTTGGTGGAATAGGGAAACCAGGGGCAAGATATAGTTCACCGTCCAACTGAAAAATAATAATGGTAAAATTAAGGAATGGTACCCCTTGTAGTCAGAGTTTGGTGGAATAGGGAAACCTGGGGCAAGATATAGTTCACCGTCCAACTGAAAAAATAATAGTGGTAAAATTAAAAATTTGTAATTGTTCATTAACACTGTATTTAAAAAAAAAAAAAAAAAACAAATTTCTTTTCAATATAGGTATGTCCATATGAAGAATTGCAAATATAGTACCCTAAATCTGTCATAAGAAAACCTTTACCAAGCAGTAGAAAACAAGACCTAAGAAAATCAATTTGTCAGGTATAGTGGAAGCTAAATACATCTGAAGAATGTTGATAAAGGACAAATTCAACAAGTCTTATTGATAGTCTTTTAATGATATTTAAAATGTACAACTTATTCAAACTGATGAAAAAGGAAAAGAAATATTTACCATATCTGGATGCATGTAGACTTCTAGGTATGTTTTACATAGACGTCTGTCCCAGTCGTCTGTGATGTGTCCTCCGTACATAATCTCTCCAAACAGATATCTTAGATCTTCCCATGGCACCTTAGCATTAGCCTCTAGATAATTATACAGTACCATAGCACTGATGGTTAAATCTCCAGTGTTATAGGGATATACCCTGTTCCATCCTTGTGGTCCAAACTTACGTCTCTCACATACTACAGCATGGAAGTAACACAGGGAGAACAAAATACTCTTGAATTCTGTTTCTCTGGCACACATCTCCATGGTGTCCTTTAATAAATACAATGCTTGTAAGAAAGATGGAAATATCTAATGAAATTTTAAATTTAATAACTGCTTCATTGATCTTATAAAAAGGTGTTTTTTGCATCCATTTGTAAGGCAAACAAACTTTAATTTTGTAGATTAAGTACTTTGGTAGTTGACAAATTCATTTTACACAATTACTATTTTGCACTGTGCTTTTTGCATAAATTTTTGTCTGTAACCTCCCCATTGAAACATGTTAAGTCAGGATGGTAGAAACCTTTTCACCTGTTAATTTTCATTTGTTTTATTTTATTCACAATTGCTGGCTTGCTAATGTATTAAATTTCCCCTTTCCAATTTTTATGTACCTGTCATGACTTTTTATTACCTGGTTGAAGTTGTCCAGAGCTTTATGAAGATTTGCAAACATGCCAGTGGGTGGTTCATTGGTGATTTTAATGGCTGATTCTAGGATTCCCTGTGGAATAATATGATATTCAGCAGAAGCAGCAGGTTCAGCACTAATAAATACACGATAATCTGCATGACTTTCTTCACTGTAGGATTCTAATTTCTTCTCCAATGTTGACAACCATTTAGCAACCAAATGGACATTCTGAAAATAAAATAGTCATATGAATCGTTTCTCTATGTATAGTAACATGTCTATGTTAAACGTAAGATTTCCCACAATAATTTCCATAATTAAAACAATAAAAAGGAACATTAAAAATTTCCCAAAACTTTGTAAAAAAAAAACAACCTTGAATCAAATGTCTGATTCAGGCAGATGTTTAAGATGGCATCTTTTGCCTAGTTTTGAACTATTGGAACAAATTATGTTTCAGATAGTGCTAATTTATTATGTTGTGGCTGTGTCTAGGGAACCTAAGAAAAAAATTGTAGATGGCCTTACATCTTTAACCCTTTCAACAATAGAAATATAATAATTACTGACTTGAGAGGATAGATATATAAAACATTACCTGTAAGACAACCCAGTGTCCATCTTTAGCTGACTTGAGAGGATAGATATATAAAACATTACCTGTAAGACAACCCAGTGTCCATCTTACCATGTTATTACCTGTAAGACAACCCAGTGTCCATCTTACCATGTTATTACCTGTAAGACAACCCAGTGTCCATCTTTAGCTGACTTGAGAGGATAGATATATAAAACATTACCTGTAAGACAACCCAGTGTCCATCTTTAGCTGACTTGAGAGGATAGATA
>MJUU01043057.1:167278-209130 GCA_002080025.1 Modiolus philippinarum
ATCCATCTTTAGCTGACTTGAGAGGATAGATATATAAAACATTACCTGTAAGACAACCCAGTGTCCATCTTACCATGTTATTACCTGTAAGACAACCCAGTGTCCATCTTACCATGTTATTACCTGTAAGACAACCCAGTGTCCATCTTGCCATGTTATTACCTGTAAGACAACCCAGTGTCCATCTTACCATGTTATTACCTGTAAGACAACCCAGTGTCCATCTTGCCATGTTATTACCTGTAAGACAACCCAGTGTCCATCTTGCCATGTTATTACCTGTAAGACAACCGAGTGTCCATCTTACCATGTTATTACCTGTAAGACAACCCAGTGTCCATCTTACCATGTTATTACCTGTAAGACAACCCAGTGTCCATCTTACCATGTTATTACCTGTAAGACAACCCAGTGTCCATCTTACCATGTTATTACCTGTAAGACAACCCAGTGTCCATCTTTAGCTGCAATATCCAATGCTTGTTCAGCTACTACTTCTTGACCTTGACCTAATGATATGTTATGGAAATTTTTGTTGTCATCAGTAAATCCAATCTTCTTTCCATGGGCTTCTACATCCTTCAGTGGATTGACACCAGGGGAAAGAATAAAGAAGATAGGTGAAGCTGGTCCGCACTCTTCATATGACTTGGCAAATTCCATACTTCTACCCTCAGTATATTTGGTACCCAACTTTTCTGTTACAAAGTCACTGAAAAATTCAAAGATTTATTAAGTTTGAGTCCTAAATATCTCATTGCACTTGATATAGATGTAAATGTTTTTGTTTCAATCTAGCAGAAAGATAAGTAATTGGTACATTATACTAAGTCACTTTCTTGGCAAATGAGCACACTTCAATCATGTAATTCTATGTTGTCTGGAGGTTCCTTTTGTTTAACATTAAATGTCACAAAACAGAAGTGATTATGTTTTCTGTATAGAAGAAGAAAATGTTGATAGTGTTTTTTTGCTATGAATTATGAGGCACCTACAACCAACAAGATTAGGCCATACAAAGTTAATTAATTGGTTCTCGGGCCATTTTTCATTGATACTGATGAGGGAGGGAGTTTTTTTTAATCTTTTTATTTGCCAAAAAATAGATGAGGCAGTAAAAACCACCAAAAATGTGGGAGGTGATTTTTTTATTTTTGTTTTATTATAATGGTAAAAAGTAGGGTCAATGAGGGGCTTTTTTCAAGTCTCCAACTAGATGAGGGAGGGCCTGAGAACCAATAAATTATTTTTTTCCTGGCCATACATTTTGAGCTGGCTTTAATAATCACAATTCCAGTACTTACATCACAGCATATGTCATTCTGTCAGGTCTAAGAGCTCTCATCATACAGAGTTTCTGAAGAGACGATTTGTTCTTCCATTCTTGTGGGAACTTCTCCTTTTCTGGAGCTTCACTTTCCACAAACTTCTTCCATCTCTTGGCAGAGCCTTCAATGTCACGATCTAAATTACGGAACTCATCCATGTTGGACATTGCCTATTAAATGAAATAAGTGAATATTATTAATGCATTTTTTCCTTATTAGGTTGTGTATAAAAAAATTAAGACTTTATAAAATAAACAAAAACACTACACTTGAATTAGATCTGAAATATAGATGAAAAATATGATGGATCTATCTTCATTTTGGAAGACTGTGTAATCCAGAGACAAGTTTCAATTCTAATTTTTTTTAACCAATTCTACATAGAATGTAATGTTGTAAGCTTATGTTAATTCAATGAAGTCTCCCCTCACTTCATTTATTTCTTGTTTCCAGCCATTACATGTGTGAAAAATTATAAATTTTATAAATTTGTGGTCAAAAATACAAAAAAACTTAAAATATAAGGGAAATATATATGGATAGATATACTGGAAAAAAATAAGCAGACAGTTGTTAGTGTATACTGTATACAAACCTTGATTCCTCCCCAACTGTTGTTGTTCATAAAGTCTACAGGAGATGTAACATTCTGTACTGCTGGGAATCTCAGTAAAAAGTCTAACTCTGAAGGATTTATGTCTTTGGCTATCAGTAGTATCTACAATGTACAGATCAGATCTCATTTAGTACATAAAATAGTAAATTAATTTGTATCTTCTTGATCGATAAAGTGAAAAGTGCCAAGATCATGAAAACTTTTATATATATCTATAAAACTTCATTTTTTGTATAGAGATACACAGAGAAAAAGACAGTCAAGTCCAGAAACCCTGCATAATCCAGAAAAACTTCCACCCTTATTTTTGAAATCTTTGAAACTTTTATTGATTATATGCTTTAATTATGTGCTGTTCCAAGTTCTTATTATTGTTATTACGATTGTCCCACCCTTTGCTCATTTAAACCCATTGTTGGTTGGTGTTTTGATTTTTTGTGAAATGAAATAAAGAGGGGGGGGGGCAGGAGGGGTCTGATCCCCAAATCCCGACTTTATTTTTTCTAAATCCCGAAATCCCGAACTACAAAGAAACTTAAAGACTGATGAAATCTTGATTCCCGGTGAATAAATTTCCCGAAATCCCAGGCTTAAATCATAAAAATCCCGAAATCCCGGGCTTAAAAACATCCAATCCCAACATCCCGAAAAAGGTCCTGCCCCCCCTCAATAAATTTCTCGGTGAAAAACAATAAATTCAAAAGTCTCCTATTTTGGATAAAGCAGTATTCAAGGAAATGATAGGTGAATAATTTAAAAATTCTATGTAAGTATGTAGCATTGAATGCAATACATCACCCACTTTACAATAAAGATCAAATCTTCACATCCAACCCAAATTTGTTATGAACTTACTTGGAAAGCCATTTGCGCTGTGAAGATAATCTTATCTCTTTCAAACAGACCTCTAGCAGTATACATGAAGACGGAGAATGTGATACAATCAATCAGATTGAGTACTCTGGTCTTAAGCTCCTCTGATGGTTCAGCTCTGTCTATAGCTTTCTCAAACACCACACTGAATGCCTGTCAAAATATTCATTTTTTTTTCCATAAAAATAGTTCCTATACGAATTATATAAAAATTTCATCATAGTAAGTTCATAATCCCCCTAACATCACTTTATGCCATTACACCATAATAAAATAATTCCTAGATTCTCATCCATTTTTTTCCAAAATTTAGGGCAGGCAGGAAAATTTCGTTTCATATTTTTTAATCAAATTTTTTTTAAAATGCTGTCACTTTAAAAGAAATATACCCAAATTAGTCAAAAATCAGATTCAATTTTTTTGAGGTGGGTTAAAAAAAATGGAAGAATGTGCCCATGGGACACGGATGCCCCACCTCCTTGCAATCCAAACCCTTAAATATTAAAGGCATAACTATGTACAATATATATATATATATCAAATATTATAAAAAAGGATCTTTCTCCTGTGATAAATAGGCACTGGAACTGGTTTGGTTTTGATATAATGTGTAGTTCCAACAAATAATCTGAGAAACAGTCTTATATGTAATACTTATCTATTTTTAGCAACTGTGACCTTGGGGGTATCAACGCTAAAATCTATGGGATTATGTCTATAGTGATAAGTAAGCAAGTGACCAAGTTTGGTTTTGATCAGATGCAGAATACTCAAGTAATTGTTCGGAAACCAAAATTTTATTGAAATTTTAGTCTCTTTTTAGCAACTGTGACCTTGACCTTGGTGCTACCATCCTAGAAATCAATACGCTTTTGTATTGGGTGATAAGCAAGCACGTGACCAAGTTTGGTTTTGATCCGATGTAGCATACTCAAGTTATCATCCGGAAACCAATTTTATTGAAATTTTATTCTATTTGTAGCTACTGTGACCTTGACCTTGGGGGTACCAACCTGGAAATCGATAGGGTTCTGCCTTCGGTGATAAGTAAGCATGTGACCAAGTTTGGTTGTGATCAGATGTAGTATACTCAAGTTATCATCCGGAAACCAAAATTTTATTGAAATTTTAGTCTATTTTTAGCAACTGTGACCTTGACCTTGGGGGTACCAACCTGGAAATCGATAGGGTTCTGTCTTGGGTGATAAGTAAGCATGTGACCAAGTTTGGTTTTGATCCGATGCAGGATACTCAAGTTATCATCCGGAAACCAAAAAGGTGGACGTACGGACGGATGTACGGATCAGGGTAAACCTTAATGCCCCCGACCGCCTAGCGGCGGGGGCATTAAATCTGGGCATGCGAGGATGAGAATCTATGACATTATACAATTACCACCCTAGATAGTGTGTGACCCAGCGGTTTCTCTCCCCGAGATATTAAGGTCACCCGAGAGCTTGCTCGAGGGTGACCTTAAT
This sequence comes from Modiolus philippinarum, assembly GCA_002080025.1. Taxonomy (NCBI): domain Eukaryota; kingdom Metazoa; phylum Mollusca; class Bivalvia; order Mytilida; family Modiolidae; genus Modiolus; species Modiolus philippinarum. The sequence goes on from MJUU01043057.1 coordinate 171,574, forward strand.
TTCGAGGGGAGAGAAACCGCTGGGTCACACACTATCTAGGGTGGTAACTGTTATATTATATCGAATTTTCTTGTTCACCGGTTGACCTTCCTATGCGACCCAACGCTAGCCGGTTGACCCAGCGAAATCTCAAATGTCATGTGACACGATTTGAACAAATCAGATTATAGATATTTAAATGAGTATATAATATTTTATATTACGGCCTTATGGACCAATAATGAAAATTTATTTGAATGAACAGGAAATTAACTTGAAATTTTTTTTTGCTTTTATTTTATGTTCTTCTGAAAAACGGCACTCATTTGATTGTTGAATTTTCAATCTTGAATTTAAATTGTATTTTGTTTGTTGTTAAATATAAATGGTATAGAGAGGTGGCGGTTTGAAAATGTATATCACAACAACATAGTGTTCCAAGTTAGGAACCAATATTGTCACCAGTTATCTCTACTGTTCCACAGTGTTAATCATTGAGGGTTTACATCAGATTATTTGCAGTATTCATGGAAAGAGCTATTAATTGTCGAATAGTGTTCATTGTTTTATATGTCATCATAGAGTGTTAAGATCATTATTTGTGGTAGTTTTGATGGAAAATCATATTTTTAAAGACTTAAGTAATATTCATATCTATGGATTTTTAGATAGCGACTTGTTTTTATGCTTGTTTGAACAATTTTTTTTGTTCCATCAATAGAGTGAAAAAATGCCTAACACAAACCCCTTAGGACTTAGACAATTGGCTCTGTTTGGACAGGTGTTTGTTTTACACAGGTTTAGAATAAACCGATATTGATACAATTGTGTATTGCATCACATTTGATTAGACAGGTTCGGGTTGAAGTCAGTCAAGTTCAACTGTTTACCTTTTATGCTTTGCACAAATATAATATTTTTTTATGAAAATAAATAGATTTCCATATAATATTCACCTATATAATAATACATACCTTCAATGAGAACTGATACATTGGGTTGATTTTATTAAGGTCGTTCAATATGAAGTATAATAATGATGCTCTAGCAGCAGCTATCCTGTAGTTCTCTCTTGCCAAGTTTATATCCACCTCAGTTTTCTTTGCCTGTTCTGCTTTTACTTCAATGTCAGCTGCGGTACTCTTGGTATGTTCCAGATTCTCTACCAAGGCATAATCTCCTAGGAAATTTCCTTCAGCAGAAGATAAACGAGACAAGAGATTATCTTCCAGTTCTTTCAATGTGATTTTAAATGAGTTTTGTTGTGTGACTAATTCTCCTTTTAGTTTTTCTAGATCGGGTCTTTCTTTACTGACAACAGCAGCTAATAACTGATCTTCCAAGCCATCCCTAGTCACAGTGAAGTTGATAAGAGTTGTCTGGGCTTGCATTTCTGGTTGGTAGTGAGGGTTGGCTAATTTTGTTTGGAGAATTAATTTGAAGTCAGGGTGATAATCAACCTCCTTATCTCCCATCTTGATAGCACGACCCTTTTTAATGGTGTTTCTGCCTAACAATGGATCAAGTACAGGATCAATATGTTCACCAAGATTTTCAATCAACACTACATTACCATTGGAAACGGCTCTTTCAATAGTATCCAGGTAATTTTTCTGGCCCAGACGAATGACTTTGAGTTCGGAACCATATCTTGTTTTGATCCACTTGATTCCCTGTAACTGAGGATCTATCATCAGCGGCCATCTCTCACAGTTTGTTAAAATTGTTGCATTTTCTGTTGACATCCTATCACTAGGCAGATTTTCATTGTTCCATTCAGCAACTTGAGCATCGTCCGTTAGCAATGACAGGATATCTAAGTTTTCTGTAATTGGTATTGGAACTTTCAACCCTTTGATGAATGGAACCCAATGCCCATCCATAAGATCCACACGATATTGTTTGGTAAAGCATCCCATGTATGATACAAAAGCTGTTGTAAGCAAAACATCACCTGGTAGTGTTTCCTCTTGTTTCTTGAAGTCACTGATTGAATCTGCCCAACGTACATTTTCAGATGCCAGTCCACCAACCAATCTGTTGGCTAATTCAATGGTCTTGGCAGTCATTTCGGCTTCCTGTTGACATTTAAGTTTTTCATTGGTAGCTTTTTCAAATTCATCTGTAAGTTTAGTTAAATCAGCTTGCAATGCAGCAAGTTTAGCTTTAATGTTTCTCAATTTTTCTTGAGCAGCTGCCAGCTCAGCGTTAGCTTGTGCTAAAGCTATACGTTTTGGTTCTACTGTACAGAACACTTCATAGTAAGAGACAATGTTGATTGCCCAGGAACACAATCCTGCGGCAGCAAATGATTTTCCTCTGACAAAATCGGCATTAAATTCTTCCTCTGCCAGATAGGGCTTAACAGCTTTTAGACAGTTCTCATGGATGTTGTCTTTATCGTAGTTGATTAAATTATCAAGGAAAAGATCAACCTACAATAAAAAGAATCCCCATCAGCAGTGATAATTTTGAATTTTTAATTTTGACCTGTCATTATTTTGTTTAATAAAAAGATGACCTTAATTTCTCTGATTGTAAACACCATCATTTTGTTTCATAAATTTTCTATGAAAAGAACTTTGATTTATATCAATGTCAAACATCATTTTGACTTATAAATATGACCTTTCTTTGAAGGTTCACCTGACCTTTATATGAATGTCAACATCATTTTGTTCCATAAATTGATCTTTCTATGAAGATGACCTTTATTTGAATGTCAACATCATTTTGTTCCATAAATTGATCTTTCTATGAAGGTGACCTTTATTTGAATGGTTCCATAAATTGATCTTTCTATGAAGGTGACTTTTATATGAAAATCAATATCATATCCTTCCATAAACTGACCTCCCTACATCATTTTTTTCTACAATATATCCTTCAATTTTATTAGCTTCGATAATATTAAGATATTTACTCTCTCACAAACACATATAAGAAAAATATCTATTTTACAATATCAGATTTTTTTTTTCATTTTACTGTAAAAAGCTTCATATCTTTCCTGAATAAAGAAGTGGATTGGTTTGCTCCCTTGTCACAAATATATAAACTTAATTCAGGAGGTTTTTGTATTAAAAAAAAAAATACCTTGCCCATAACACCACTTTTGGCTGATTTCCAACTTCTGTCTTTGGGAACTTTTCCTCCTGGTGCTAACAGACACATAACAGCTCCTAAGACACTGATTACTGCAGGTGGTGGTGAACCAAAAGATTTCAGTTCTGTTAGATTGTTCTGAAATTATACAAACTGAATATTACAGCAAATGTGGGGGATGAACCAAAAGATTTCAATTCTGTTAGATTGTTCTGAAATTATACAAACTGAATATTACAGCAAATGTGGGGGGTGAACCAAAAGATTCCAGTTGTTAGATTGTTCTGAATTATACAAATTGAATGAATATTACAGCAAATGAGGGATGAGCCAATGAAATATTGTTTTGTGATTAAACAAAATAGAATAACAAGTTCCAATATGAAAACTACAAATTATCAAAGAAAATTGTCTTCATGAAAATCTCTTTCAGTGTCACTTTTTCAATGTGAGAAATATAATACTTTATTTTTATGTATGTATGTGTTAAAAAATAATATAACACTGAACAATGAATATCAGGACATATCTTGTATAAATTAAAAAAACAATGGAACCTTTGAAAATTGGCCTCTGTTGGGACCAAAGAAATCGGCCATTTTAAGAGGTTCCAAAATCTGGCCTTTTCAATCCAAACATGGGAAGTTCAACATATGATCTCTAAGGTCAATTTAGGTTGTGATTTTATTGTTTCTTGCATTCTTGCAAATTTCAATCAAGACGGGTAATAACCAGTTAAAATACTATCATTTATTGATGTAGTTGGCAAAAGATATGTGACATGATGAATAAATTTGATCGATTTTTGTGTCCACAAAAATAAAGTCGTCCAGTTTTTAAAATTGGCTTTGACAAGAAATTATACCTTTGGGACCAATCTATATGGCCCAAAATCGAAATTCAGAGGGGCTGGTTTTGAGAGGAAATTTTCACTTTTTATATAGGTAAAATTAGGGACCAAAACCAATCTTTCTGTTCATACAGGAATCCAGTTTTTAGAGGGCCAGTATAAAGGGGTTTCATTGTATTACTGCTTAAACATATCAAACCTTGTTTAATGTGTTCAAAGCTTCCTTGGCAGCAAGTAAAGCTGGTTCTGCTTTGGCCAAATCTGTTTCACAGTCCTTCTGTTTCTTACTAACTTCTTCATTAATCACTGTCACCTTCTTTTCTTCTTCATCGGCTATACCCTTTTCTTTTGATACTTTCTCTGTTTCTGCACCAACAACAGAGATAAGTTTATTGGCATCTTCATTCTTCTGGGCTAGTTCTACCTCTTGTGCAGCCAGTTTGGCTTTCAGGTCATCAACCTAAATAGCAACAGAGATAATTTCAGTATAGAGTACATTAGAAAACAGAGAAGATACAGAAAATTACAGAATTCTCATTATAAGACAGTAATTAATGGTGAAAATAAGTTTTTTCTTGCAGACAATAACACTGAATTACAGAGAGAACATCAACAATTGTTCTGATATTACCATGTTTGACTATGGCTACAGAAATACATAAGAATTCTGATAACAGAACAGGTTATTTTCCTACGAAACCTTCTTTAGATGGGCAAGCTTAGTTCAAACTTCCTTTTGTACAAAAGAGAACATAGAACTATTAATAGTTACCTGTGTAGCTGTGCTCCTCAATTTTTCTAGACCGTTTTCTAGACGTACTATTTTGCCTTGAAGTGATGTGTTTTGTTTCTCTAGAAGATTCTGGTACAACTTGATCTGTTCTAAGAAACTCTTTGGTGTTGTGTAGTTATAACGTCTCTCGTTAACAAAGTAGGTTTGAGACATTTCATTCACAGATGTGTGTACATATGCCATGAACTCCGAAATAGATCCTCTCATCTCCGGCTAAAAAAGGAAAAACAAAACTTAAAAAAAAAAAAGGAAACAGCAGAAATATAATGTGATTTTTTTTTTTTACATAACTGTGCCAATGCAGCTCATTATAGCTAATAGTCAGATTCTGAATTCATAATTAGGGCCCAGCCACTTTGTGGCGGACGCCCTATAGTAATCAGTCTGTCCGTCCGTCCGTCTGTCCGTAACAAAATCAGTTTTCCACACTTTTTTCCAATACGCTTGCAGATATTCGGCTAATATTTTGTATGTTAGTTAGGTATGATGAGTTACAAGTCAAGTTTAAGTTTTGTATTGGTCCGCTGATTTTTGACCAAGTTACGGCCCTTGGACTTGGAACATTTCACTAAAATAACAGTTTTCCGCACTTTTTTTTGTAATGCTTGCAGAAAATCGGCTAATATTTTGTATGTTAGTTAGGTATGATGAGTTACAAGTTAAGTTTAAGTTTCGTATTGGTTCGCTGATTTTTGACCAAGTTACGGCCCTTGGACTTAGAACATTTCACTAAAATAACAGTTTTCCGCACTTTTTTTCGTAATGCTTGCAGATATTGGGCAAATATTTTGTATAAGAGTAAGATGATGTGTCGCATACCTTGGTTGGTGACCTCTGACCTTGACCTTTGACCTCAGGATCACATTCATGCTTTTTCAATGACAAAGTCGTGTCTGGGCTATTACTTTTTATTCTTTTGAGATAGGCTTTTGATATTTCGTATGTGGATAGATTGCTTCAAGGTGACATGTCACGGACAATATTTGATGACCCTTGACCTCTAGGTCACACTTGGAGCGGGGCCCACAGAGATGGATACCATCTCACTGATGTCTAGTTAAATCTAAAATTAACATTTAATTCCAATAAGCAATTAGTTCTTTTCATTTCTATGGCAACTGTCAGTGGCCCATAAGAAAACCCTGGAATCAACAAGGAATTTAAATTACTGCTGGTCACTGGTGTTTTTTTTTTTTTATCCTGGTGGAATAGAAATATCGAACAAAATTTCAAGATCATCTGTATGAAATGTAGCATTAACTTGTGATCATAATGAGGCCCTTTCTTTATATCCTTCCATTTTTTTCTGATTCAGTGGTTGGGGGAGGGGGGGTATCTTACAAACACTTTAAAATACAGGACTTTCAAGATAGGATCTTTAGGGTAACTGAAGGCATAAACGATTGCCTGAAATGCCAGAGTGACAGGATTTTTGACCTATTGTAATAATATATATCATATAAAAAACAAAATATTTATGAAATTGAAGTATTATCTTATAATTGTTCCTACATGACAATTCTTTTACAAAATTTTAATTGACAAAAAAAAAAAATTTAGCACTTCAACAGATTCAATATAAACCATCCTTAGCAAAAAACTGTTTATTTATTAGTGATTCCCCCTGAATGTATTGATGTATTTATTTTTTTCGTATGGTATCAGAACTGTAACCCAGTTTGAACATGACTCGGAAGTCCTGTATTGGTTGCTTTTCCTTGCACACAGGGGAAGTTTCTGCATTTCCTGCATCATACTAGACATCCATGCATCTTTTTAAGAAAGATCCCACATGAGGCTTAAAAAAAGCCAACCCCACTTCAATTTATTCATTGTATACTTACTTGTAACATTTCAATATCTTCCAAGAATCTTCCTGATACAGAGATGAGAGCTTCCTGTGGCCATTCATGGAACCAATCTATACTGGAACAGTTAGTAACAGCTGGGAACTTACGACTCCTAACTCTAAGTGTAGATCCAACAGGAGAGAAGCACAGTACAACCTAGGTTCAAATAAAAAGTAATACAGTTAGTAACTGTTGGGAACTTACGACTCAAGTGAAGAAGGTTTAAAGAAAAAGTAATACAGTTAGTAACAGCTGGGAACTTTCGACTCCTTACTCTAAGTGTAGATCCAACAGGAGAGAAGCACAGTACAACCTAGGTCCAAATAGTAATAATATACTGGAACAAGTATTTTAAAACACCTTATGGATACAGTACACTTTAAAATGAAACAAAAAGTACACATTTGTTTATAAAGCAGCTCCATAAAATAAATTTGGTCTCTTACCAGCAAACACAAAAATTTTGGTAGATTGAAAATAATACTGTGAAAGAAATAATGTTTGTAGGGTCCCAATTTTCATGGATTTCATAGTTTATACTAAAACAATGAAATAAAATTCCAAACAAAATGCTTTTTCCATGGAGTTTTAATAAATAGAAGTCGAAACCACCAATTTAAGTACCCCCAAAATAGATATATTCATGAAAACCACAAAAGTTGAAGTCCATGAATATAAGTACTTCCAGAGTATACCACAGATGCATTTTGCTATAACTGGAACAAGATTTATTGAGGTTGCCTATATTTTGACAGCAAGAAGTCTGTGTTTGAACTTGTGTGAAGTCCTTGTGTACTTGCTTTAAAAAATTTTCTTGTGCGAAATGTTTCATATGAATCTTTTCATTATTTTTTGTTTTCTAGTTCATTTGTAATGCTGTTATCAACATATCTGAACACGGCACTAATTTTGTAACCTTTACCTTCAGTAATCTCCTGACTCTGTCTATGAAGAAACTCCAACAGTTTTCTCTAGTATCCTCCATACCCAGACCTTTCACTTCATTTCTTACACCATTTATGATGTTTTCTATTTCATCATCTGGGAACAGATCTGGAATTTCTCCTGAAGCCAATAAGTCATTAATCAACACCAGAAACTTTTCATCGGCAACTTGAGCATCAGTCATTAAGAACACCATACCTTGTCCTTTTAAGCCACTCTTCATATATAGCTGTGAAATGTCTAGTTTGAGGTCAGCAATGCCGTAGCCTTTTCTTAGTGTTATCTGGAAAACATCTAAACTACTAATAAATGCAGACAGACGGGATAAACTTTGTTTACCACTTCCTCCTACACCGATCAGTAAGGCGTTACCGCGAGGAGACTCTAAAATTCTGTTGATTCGACAAATGTGTGACATGGCATCTTCAAACAGTACGAGGTTCATTACAGCATTCAGTTCATTATAACCATCCAAAGCTTCTACAAGGATTTTGTTTAATGATTCAAAAGAGTCCACCAGGTTGTATTTTGGATCACCAATACCGTTAGCAAAGTGGCAGTAAATTAGAGGTTTCTTCTCCAAAGCATTTTCTTCTATGTCCTAAAAGAAAACAAAATGATATAAAAATCATGTTTTCTAAGTATTCTGATTCATTTCCAAAATCTTGTATTCCCGTAAATTTTCATGTAGTATTGTGAAGAATTAACACATAAATGGCTAGTGCAAAAAAAATGTATTGTTCTCTGCACATGTCCATTTAAACTGCAGTGACTCAAAACACCAAAGATTTCTCGCATCCTTTCTCTGGATCCTTTGCTCAAATTTTAACCCTGTTCAACCTCGATTCCTTTAAAACCCCTCTTGCTGGAACTATTTTCAGTGGTCCTATGGGTGTTCTAGCCATTAAAGTTCCATTGTATGTCCATTTGTTTAGTGCATAACAAATAAAGTCAATTTTTTTTGGTTTAATGAATAATTAAAGTATAACTCATCATAAGCTATAGTTATTGAAAATATTAATTGACTTCTTAATTAAATCCTTCAGTTTTCCATATGTAGAAAATTACCTCAAAAGATTTCTTAATGACATCCTTCAGGAGTTTATCGTACGATTCTACGTCTTTTTCATCAACCAGTTTATCTCTATATACTCTTTCTGACTCATGCTGCCACAGTCTTATTAGGTCAACTGGTGTCTTGACTGCGTCGGGCATGGCAAACAGTATACCCTAAAATATATATAAATATATGACCACTCAAGCTCTTTGATGTTATAAGCATATAGTTCACCCTATTCAATGTTTACTGTGGTTTGGCAAACAGTTTATTTAATTCTATGTCTATTCTAGGTTGAAAAACAGTTTACCTTTTCCTTATTCATTCCAGCTTAGTAAATAGTTTACCCTAATCCATGTCTATTCCAGCTTAGTAAATAGTTTACCCAAATCTATGTTTATTATGTTTTGGTAAACAATTTGCCTCATTCTATGTCTATTCCAGGTTGACAAGCTCTTTACATTTTCCATATTTATTCCGTTTTTTTAAATAGTTTACCCAAATCCATGTTTACTCCAGATTAGCAAACAGTTTAAGCTTCCTTGATATCAACAAATTTAATTAAAAACATGAAAATTCATAAGGAAAATCCAAAACTACATTTATTGTGCTGTACCTTTGACTTTAATTGTTCTTTCATAATTTAATGTGGTTTAGAATCATTGTTTAATCTTTTTTAGTAATAGTTTAGATAGTATTAAACCAAAATTGCATGTCATGACAATAACTAAAAAAATCAAAATATCTTTTATTTACTACATGCATATAGGTTAAGTAAACAATGAAAGGATATGGAGTAAATGCACACGAGACAAATTCTCTACAAATACATGGTAAAAGCAAGCAATGGAACAACGCTTTTATTGTTGTTCTTCATCTTGAAGTCACATTGAGGCTTTCAAAAATGAGTTTTTCTCACACTTTATAGTAAGTTCAAGACAGCACCTAAACATCATTTCCTGTGTCACATGTAAACAAACCTGGAAAATGTTGGACAAATCTCTCAAATTGAAGATGTAATGGAATTTGATAGCTGTTGGTAAGAATGTACTGGTAACTCTGGTATGGAGAGCTAATGCCCCACTAATCAATGTAGAGGCATACTTCTGTACTCCACCGCTAAAACTGTTTAATGCCAAGTGTTGAGACAGAATGCTGGTATATATTGTTGTTAGAGCATCCAAGTTGGGGAAATTGACAGAAAACACACAGAAATGTCTCTGAAAAAAAACAACATAAGTTTGATTATTTCATTATGTGCATTATTCCATCATTGTAAAACATTATAAAAAAAAATTTCAATTCACATAAGGTATTAGTGCTTTTGGAGAAACATCTCTATTTATAATTTTAAACTTTCAATAATATAACATCAAAAGTTTTTGATTTCATTGCAGATATAAATTTTACCTGTTTTGACACAGGTCTGGAAAGTATCTTTTTTTCTGGACCTACTTCTAGATTGTTTGCATTTGTTTTCATTTTCAGTTCTATCTTTTACCTGTTTTTGACCTTGTTCTAAGATGTACCTGTTTTCAACCTAGTTATAAATAGTAATGACAGTATTTTTTTTTTCCAAGTTCTATATTGTAGTGGTTTTTGTGCTGTTGTTGGCATCATTATTTACACAATGTCTCTCTTATTTTGTATTATTGAGAGCAGTTTCATATAATATTGTACTATAAATAGAAAATCCTTTGATGTTTGATCATAATATGACTGAAGCCAAAAAGAAATAGATGTGTTGACCATAGTTATGCCAACCCATATTTTTTTTATTTACCATACAAAAAAAATCCATCATAAATTTTCTCCAGAACAGACCACTTTTTCAATTCACCAAGGAAAAAAATTGGCATGTTTTGACATGGTTTGACAATGTTGAAAATTAAGAAAAATCAACCCAACTACCAGATTTATAGTAAACAAACATCTCTTTTGTCTAAATTTTGTACAGTAAGAATTTAAACTAAAATTAAAATTATCTTTATCAACTTTCATGCCATATGTTTTAGTTTAAATTATAATGTTGATTTGTGTGTATAGGGATTTAATGCTTCTTTCAGGAGTATTTCAGCTACATCATGGCCATCAGTTTTAGTAGATAAGCCAGTCAGAGTACCCAGAGAGAACCACAAACCTAGAACAGGTAAATGACATACCTTATCATTTATGGTTGCAAGTGAAGTGCACCTTTTTTGTGACTTAGATATTGTAATGAGAAATGACAATATTCTCCATGTTGGACATACCTGTAGACGTGAATCAATCGTAAAACTACCAGCTGTTGGGTTCATACATGCTACATACTGGGTGTTGTGGACTTCTTTCAGTGACAGTTTAGCTCTATCATACCAATGACCGTGGTCGATGTGTTGTCTTATCAGTGTATGTGGTTGTACTGTGAAGTATTTATCCACTTCTGGCATGTTCATATCATCAACAAAGTAAATAAGACGACGGGTACCTGGTGGTCCAAAATTTCTACCTGCTTTCTTCTCTAAAGGTTTCTCCAAAACACCTTGTAACATGGCAGATGATGTGTAGAAATTGAATGGTACATTTGCAATCATAAAATCTTCAGACAGTGACGTTAGTTTGTCCTGCATTAGTACAGTTTTACCAGTACCAGCGTTTCCGACCAACATCACTGGTCGTTTCCTGTCAATCAACATGTCCAAGAAATATCTCACTCTTGTAGTTTCTGATGTATGTACTAAGGCAGCCTATAAAAAAACGTCATAATTCAGAATTTGAATGTGTATACTAATTTACATTACAATAGAAATCTGACATGTGACCCTGATTTTGGAGGTGTGGCTTGATAGGATATATGATAAATCCATACATCAAGGTATACTTTATACAAACATCTTTGTCTTTATTTTCATAAGAATCTTCTGGAGATAGGGCCTGTAAGTCTGGTTCTTGGAAATCACATTTGTAACAAAACTATATTACAACAAAAATTACAATACAAAATGTGGAAAACATTTTCCAATTTCAATTTTGTTTCAAATGATTTGACTTGAATACTGTTTGTTAAACAATTCACAAATATGTAAAACTTTTTACCTTACAACATATTTACCGTTTTTTGGTGTGTATTAAACGCATTGGTGTATAAAACGCACCCCCTTTCTCAGAGGAAAAGAATCAGAAAAAATCTAGTTCGTGTGTAAAAAAACGCACGTAAATTTTCAACAACATGTTCTGTCCAAAAATGTCTAAGAGACGCCGAGAATTACCTTGTGGACTGAATTAAATGGAATACATGATGCTTTATTCACTTATATTTAGAGGAATAACTGTATCTGTATTTATTTACTGGTTTGTTCAAACATTTTGGGAAATTTGCAAACGAAAAACATTGATTTTGTACACACAGGAAGTTTATCTCAAAACGTAATTAAAAGTCAAAGGCGGTTACGGATACGTAAATATTACGGTTTGACTTTGGTAAATTTTTAAGTGATATTCCCTTATTGATCTTCATAATCGGTTTATGCATTAATTAACTTCATTTAAACTATCCCTTTTCATAAATATAATTACATTATGACTTGAAAGTATCGTCTATCCCTGAAACCCGGAAACGGTTTCACCTTATCAAAACAAATATGGCGGACACGATCGAGATGAAATTTTGGGCACCGGGAAATCTCTGAATATACATGTTGTATACATAGAAAACAATACACATCTAATCATGTTAACATAAGCAAACTTTGTTATCATCAAACACAGGTTCGTATCTGGATCACAGCAAGGATTTTATACTTATTTCCAATGTCATTTCCGGTCTGAAGTTAAGTTAGAGGTTGGTCAGAAAAAAATGGTTTTTTGAAGTTCGCATGTATAAAACGCATCCCCTCTCACTAGGACTTTTCTGGGGGAAAATATGTGCGTGTAATACACGCCAAAAAACGTTAACTTTCAGAAACTTATTGATAAGTCAACTCAAGTGTACATTATATATATAATTCAAATGAGTCTTTTTGTCATATAATACATATCTCACCTGCAATGGCTGTTCAGGATCCATTTCAAATTTGGCCACTTTTTTAGTCCATGGTTCAAACTTTTTGGTTTCTGGATCAATGAAGTAATCAAAAACTGTTCCTGCTCCAGGGAATTTGATTGTCTTGAATTCTGTTACCCACCATTTGGTGAATTCTACTCTGTAGTCGACAAGCTGTAAAGATTCAGACATTACAATGATTAGATCACACTATTCCTTTTTAGAATAGTTGCACAACACAACACTTTTCACTGTGAGTTATTTTGACATATTTAAAATGCTTATGCAGGGTTCCCACTAGACATTGTTATTCATTTTTTGATAAAAAAAAAACATTAACTTTACACAAGACTTTTCACCATGAGTTATTTTGGCATATTTAAAATTCTTATGCAGGGTTCCCACTAGACATTAATGTTCATCTTTACACAAGAAATAAGACTCAGTTCTTTAACCACGCCTTTATTGTTCATCTTTACACAAGAAATAAGACTGTTCTTTAACCATGCCTTTACATAGAACAATATACCCTTTCAGGATAACTGCATTTCTACGATTTTGAGAGGAAAATAATAACAGTTCACCAGGTAAAAATGACTACGTAGGACAGTAGGATGTCATATATTTTATGGCATTGCATTTTACCCACTTTAAGGCATTTCAGCACATGTGCAAAATTAGGACCACAGTTATCATGATGAATGGGTCTTTTCCACAAGAATGAAATGGATTTTAAATACAAAGGACAAAAATGATAAATTTTGATAACACATGTCAATTACAGATAAAAAAGAATCTGTTAATGAAAAATCTCACCAAGAAAATCATTCCTGATTATAATCATGATGATAAAATGAAGAAATTACCTGATCTTGGAACATAACACCACCAAAAGCCCAGACACATGCAAACACAAAGTACAGTTCATATAACTCCTTGGGACAATCTGGAGGTGTGTTTTCTGGTGTCAACAAACACTCCAATAAGAAAGTCAACATCTGGATATGGCTGATTTCTGCAATGGGTGTAATCTTTTTGAAGCGGACTCGCATGGTTTCCAACAAAATAGGAGTGTATTTATCAAACAATATTGTCAGGTTAGCTCTTTCCGACTGTACTTCTCTTGTGTCAATCCAGCTCTGTATGTAACTGTAAAAAATCAATTATGATTTGAATGGTATGTTACAAAAGACTTAAAAATCTGTATTTATAATGACATTATTGAAGTAAAATTAGTAGGAAATTTTCTATTAAGAGTGGCTCTCATTTTATAAGGTTTGGGTAGTATGAAAACTTAATAAGGCGTAGACTGGTAATGGCAGTTTAGGTGGGCATATTCCTTTTTTGAAAAAAAATGCAATAGTAAAAAATGTATGTATATAAATCTGCTATTTGAACAATTAAGTATGAAGAACTTACGGACTACATCCGACATCATTTGGATTAATAAAGAGGATACCAGCTCTAGATACAGTGGCAGGAGTAGCTGTTCTTAAATGACTGATCTCAAACAGAAGTCTCATGCTTGGAGTGAGTGGAATTCTCTCGTTACTGGCTAGTGTCAATACTTTGTTGTCATCCATCACTGTGTTCAGTGATTCAATCCACATAGGATCTATGTCGCCATCAAGTACAATCCACTTGGGAGAATCTGTCGTCATGTTAGCTAAATCTCTCATGATGACAGAGAACAAACCTAAAATGTAAACAACAAGTGAATGTTAAATATTCTCAGGTAAGCATCTGTCAAATGTTCTATGGTAAGCATCTGTCAAATGAGGTAAGTGCTTATCAGTCAAAGATTCTCAGGTAAGCATCTGTTCATGATTGTCAGGTAAGCATGACAAATTTTCTCAGGTAAGAATATTGATTATTTTAAGGTCACATTCTTCTTCGTATTTTCAGATAAGCATTGTCGAATATTTTCAGGTAAGCAGATATGTAAAGATATGCAGTTCACATAATGAGAAAATTAAATTTTGTTGAGTAATTGAATTCTTGTTTTAGAGATACCAATGGACACCCTTAAGGTGTCTGCAGGGTATTAATTTCATATTATAGAATTCTGTGAAATTTTCTGTGTAGAAACATAATTGTATTAATGTTCAAAACGTAAAATAAAATTTGGGGGTCACCGTTCATTTAAGCGCAAAATCTGTAATTGAAAATTTCAGGATTTTACATAGAAATGATAGGGAAAATGATCATATGAGAGGATAGTTTGAAAAATCTATTATAGAATTTTTTCATACTTTGCATGTGTTTAATTATCATTATGTAATTTACATATAAAAAATAAAAATTAGGGGTCACCGATGAAATAAAAGAGAAAAATTGCAAAATGTTAATTTCTCTAGTGATATCTTTGTTAAAATATTTTATCAAATTATCTCCCTTGAATAATTTCTCTGTTCTGTAAATCCAGCAACAGATTTAAAGCTCATAAGTTTTAACTCACATTTTTGTAATGGAAATGTTATAAAAATGATAAGGAATATAAATTACTTTCTTTTCAGTTTAGATAAGTATTTTGTTAAATTTCTTAATGAATGAAACCTAAATGAACAATTATTAGACATAAATGGCGGAATAATACCACTGAGACACCTTAAGTTTGGTATCTCATGAATATGAATTCACATAACTTGTAGACCTAAAATGATCCATTAAAGCATAACCTTACAGTACTCCATGATACATACCATCTTTCCATTCTCTTGTAGCTGGATTAATTATACCAAACAGTTCGTTGTTAGTTACAGCTTTAGGATCCAAATCAATGGCTGATGGTTTTCTTCCAGCATTTCTGTATGTTCTGTTCAAAGAATTCCATACTTTACTTTTTCCTACCCCTGCGTTACCCAGAACGAATACTGAGTGTCTTACATCGAACAATTCTTGTAGCTGTACTACCTGTAAACAAAGATATAAATGTGTAGAACCCCTGCGCTACCCAGAACAAATACGGAGTGTCTTACATCGAACAATTCTTGTAGCTGTACAACCCGTAAGCAAAGATATAATTATGTAGAACCCCTGCATTACTAACAAAGATATTATAACACAGTATTTACAATAGGACAATACTCATGTTGAAAGCTCCATTTCAAGTTTTGAATTAATTGATTGTGTTACAGGTTGCTCCTTTTCCCACAGTATCAGCTACATATGACAGTCAGTTTTGTACCTGAAGTAAACATATGGAAGTACCTACCTAGGACAGGTATAAAAGACATTAATATGTTGGCAAGGATGATGATGGTTGTTTGTGTGCCAAATCTCTAACAACACTCAGTACATTGAAATGAATCATATGCTTATTAAATTCATAGATTATTGTGTTTCTATAAAGTTTGTTTGATGAATTTATGCAGTTTTTAATACTTTTTTGGCTGAACAGAGAGTGTAGTCATCGTTTCACTGCCATTTTGTTTGTTGGAAAGAGGAGGGTTGTCATCATTTGATTTATATTCTTCCATTATCACCTTCTGTCTAATTTATACATGTATTTACCTTCAGAATAAAGTTCTCTTCTGGTTGCAGTTTTTGGTCCAGTGTAGCCTGTTTAATTTGTTTTTCAAATTCCAAGTCTCTCTTTCTGGGTACATCTAATGCAGGGAAGAGATCACCGATAAGACCCATAATAATGGGTACGTCATCTGTTACAATCTTTGGAATGTTGAAATCTCTCAAGGCTCTCATCAATACCTACAATATCAACACAATAATGAAAAAAAAATGCCCGCACAATGGTAATGGCCATATAACATGTGTAAGAAAACAAAGAATGTGTGCAAAGGGCAATTTTTATATAAATAAATTTCATGTGAAATTTAGGTAAAATTGACAATGATTAAATGGAATATTAAATAACAATTTAGTGATCATTTTCAAACATTTGCTTAGCATATTTTCTGACAAAGATAAAGTTCTATTTACAGTGTCTTGTTTCATTGATTACTATAGAGTTACCACATATTATCAACATGACTCGACAGTCATTAGATATTTTCTACTCGAAAGAGCATATGCTCAAGGCTGTTCAGTTTCTGGCTTATATATTTTGAGCATTGTATGTAATAAAATTGACAATCATGGCTTTGTATTTCCCCTCATCAACAATGTCCATTATAAATCTTACCTGGTCCTCAGGTCTGTCAGGATCACCTCTCTTTAAGGCTCCAGCCACTACCAGTACAGATTTTATAGCCCTCAAGCCCCAATCATAATGGTCTTGTTTGGACAACAATTCTCTACACAATGTGTACAAGGTGATAAACTTTCTGGCTAAGAGACGGGCATCTAGGAAACCTTCTGCCACCAACATGATTTCACAAATAAGTTCAAAATCTGGCACAACCATAGCACATGGTCTGAAATAGACAGTGAAATAAGAATGAACTACAAAATCTGGCACATAATCACAACTTAGTCTATAGAAAAGCAAAATGTATTAAAAACTACCTATGAAATAAGAATAAAACAAATGTATAGTGAAATTTGTGATTCTACATTTGATAGAATTTGTTCAAAGAACAGAAATATGTCAATCCCAAAAGAGTCACTTATGTTTTAAAAACAAATACTGTGAAAGTACTATTGATTGTGGGGTTCCAATTTTCGTGGATTTCGTGGTTCGCTTAAACCAAAAAATAAAGTTCCCAATGAAATGTTTTTTTTTTCCAAGAGGTTAAATGCTTAGAATCCAAAACCACAAATTTAAGTACCCTCGAAATAGTGATAATAATGAAAACCATGAAAAATGATGTTCACTAATAACAGTACTTCCAGGGTATATGGTTCTATATCCTTTCATTGTAAATTCTGTAATGACTAAAATGAATTAAATACAATATACATATCATATTCTATTTTATGACAAAGAACAAAATGACCCATTGACAACCATTTATTTTTACTTCTTTAACAATATGATCAAAGTGTTTATTTTTTTTAACTTAACATGATTCATGGCAAACATATTTCTGAAAATTTTGAGAAAGTCTAGAAGAGTCTAGTTTTCAGCTAAACCTTTCGATTTCCTTTCAGCCATATAGTCAATCTTTATTCAGATCATATGAAGACAGTCTTTCTCACAACTGACAAACACAGTCTTCCTTCCTTACAGACTAATCTGGTACAAACATACCTAAACAAGGCTTTGAGATTCTCTGGAAGTTCAGTTCTACCAGCATAACCAGGGTTCATAGTAATAAATAATCCCACAGTCCATATAAGTTTGATGTTGCCTCCTTGGAAGTTAAATTCGGTTTTCTTTTCTCTGATAGCATCCTGGATACATTTTACTTGTACTGCTACCACAGACAACACTTCTACAGCAATACGATTAAATTCATCAAAACATCCCCAAGCTCCAGACTGTGCCAAACCTTTGTAAATATTACCAATGGACTGAAAATAGACATATATATAGTAAAGATTGAGTATATCGCAAACATCCTACAGTTAATTAAGCAGGCAAATTGTGTAAAAAATCCAAATATCTACCAAACCTAAAGAAAAGTAATTATTTTCAAACTAAGTCTTGTTATTTTTTTTTTACAGTTCAATTGGCAAGCTTTTTATGTTTAACTACTTTATTGCTTTATTAATAATATATCTGCAAACAATTATTTTGTCTTTACCTTGTAGTCCATCTGTTCTGAACAATTAAATACATAGACCATCACACCCAGGGCACGTCCTAAATCCTTGGTGGTCTCAGTTTTGCCTGTTCCTGCAGGTCCAGCTGGGGCACCACTCATAATCAAATGGAGGGACTGGGTCAGGGTAATGTAACATCTGAATTAAAGATAAAGATTAAAATATATTTAGAGACAATGCCTAAGTTATGTAAAATATAAATGAACACACATACACATCACAAAAAAATCAAACCAACAACATAATACACACTAGTATATATTTCATTTTTTTTTCCAAAAAAAACCCCCCAAAAAACTTGAAGCTTATATTGTGAGTTACATTGTATCAAAATATGTTTTCATTCAAAGTATTACCATATTATAATATAGATCATGAAAGAAAAAGAATTATTTTGTAAGATTTGGATGCAGATTTACTCAAGATATATTTTTCTTACATACAGTACTTTTTCTAGATCACAATTTTCATAGGTGCAGTTAAGCCTTAAATTTAATTATCAAGAAAAATAATACACCTAATATCTTAATATCATCTTGAAATAGCAAATGGGCACTCAAAATTGTCTATCTGTAAGGTATATTGCAGAATAGGAAATTTTCAGGCCATTTTTTTCCCGAGTTGTCTGAATTAATTACAGTATTTTGTGCAGTCTTGAATTCGCCATGCTCTATTGAGCTACCAAATCACCCAATTGCATCAAAATGTTGGAGGCAGTTTTATTTTTCATGCTTCATTCCATAACTGCCAAAAGTTTCCTGTTTACATTTAATATCAAGTGTTGCTATGGTAACATAGAATTCTTACCTGTCAGTTAAAGGTGTGATAACAAGACGTGGAGTGTTGCCGAGGTATTCATGTGAATATCTAAACTGGGCATCACAAATGTTAGCAAAACAGTCTCGTTCATTGTCGTCCCATCTGTGACGTAACTGACTGAGCCAACTGAAAGCTTGTGAATTGTCGACACGTTTAGTTATCAGTTGTGTTATGACATCACGAGCATGCACATCAATGGTACAAATTGTCATAATTTTCTGACGATCACCAGAACTCAACTTTCCAATCAACATCTGGATGAGGGCATTCAATTGTTGAACCTATAATAGAAAAAATAATATAAAATGTTAATAAAAATATTCTAGAAATTACAATATTTATGAAAAATTCTGTTTACTAAGTGTTGACCGTTACATTTCCTTATGTCTGAAATTCCAAATGAAGATTTTTGTGGTACTTTGATTTTGTTCAACTTGTTTGGTATACGTATATTGAGTTACTCCTCATCCTAACATCATATACTTTTGGTTCATTAAACTAAGACTCCATTTTGTTTGAAGATTGAATGTTTCTATTTCATACTTCAGTTACATTTAGATCACATTGGTTATTTGTTCTCAATCAGTTTTTTAACATCTTTGATTTAATGGTCTTCCAAACGTTTAGATTTTATCTGCACTGAAGAGACATAAGTTGTCGAAATGCGCATATGCAGAAAATAAATTTACAGTAACTTCGGTATTTAGTTATTAGTTACAACAGAAGTAAGACGAAGATTGTTGATCCTAGTACAGTGTAAAAGCAGTTATTTTTTATGGTTTCCTCTATAAGCCTCACCACCACTGATATCAACTTAAAACTTTTTAAACACAATTGCAAACAACACATTTATAATGAATACAATATATGTTATGGATAAAATTTTTCACAGGGTTTTTCAAAAGCCATCAAGTTCAGTTTGATACTGTTCTATTACTCACCTGCTTTTTATTATAGTCTTTCAGAGCATTTTCATATCCTTCTTCCAGTCTGGCGAAGGCAATATTTACTTCTGTTGTCCACCAAATCTGTGTGCCACATAATGCCACTTGAGCAGGGAAGTCGAAGAGCCACTGATCTCTTGGTTTTTCTTCATAAGAAGAGACAGCCTCTGTCATCTCGTGTCTAACTGTACTACATTGGGCATGTAAAAGTCTCATTAACCAGACCTCTACTTGTCCACTCAGATCACATGGTTTGTCCATATCTACATATTCTCCATCTTTACTGTGCATGCCAGTGGCAACTTTCAATTTATTACCTTTGTCATCTTCCTCGAACTTCAAGTTTGCCATACTGTCGAATAATTTGGTCAAGTGACGAGCTACCTGTAATAAATTTGAAACGACATTTAAAAAATACTAAAAAATAAACAAACCTAAATGAAGGGGACTGTCAATATGTTTTGGTTTACTATAAGCGCTGACCTTAAAGATGCTTGCAAAACAGTATGAGTTTTGAAGTTAAGTTTAGAATGAGATCAATCTTTGTCTCAGCATACCTGGTCTGCACCTCCTTTCTCTTCTTAGATATCATGAATTATTGAATTTTATTAGTATCAAAAATAATAAAACCATTGTAAAAATTTACCATTTCAAATTTAATCAAAAAGTGAATCATTTAAAAGAGGAACTTACAACTGGTGGATTATTGCCATTGGACAGAATATCCAGTAAATCTGCTGAGGATACGAAGTAAAATCTTGGGAAGGCCAGTCTCTTTGTTTCTAAGTACTCTGCCAAAGCTTTCTCACATAATGTTAGCTGCCCTTGGAGAGCTTCCAATCTTTCATACAAGTTTGGTTGGTTGGTAGCATCCACAACATTTTTTGTTTTCTCTACTTCTGTCACCAGTTCCTACAAAAAATTTAAAGAGTTTCGACTATTTTTGTAATATTCTACCAATATGTTCAAATCAAACAATTTCTGATTAACTTTGAAGGTATTTTGCTTATACAAGGTTGTAAATCCTTGACAATGCTGGAAATGGACTGTGCATCCAAAGAGAAAATCTTTTCACTGTATGATTAACAGATCAACAATTGAGGTTAACAAGAGTAAAGTCCTGTCAAAATATGTAGGTGAAGAATCCTTTTCCTAAGTGTCAAAATTTGATAACAAATTTAGTATTTATTTTCTATAATCCATATTGATGCCTAAATTAATCTGACTTGATCTTTAGATGTTTTGTCAGAGTCAAATCAAAATGATATTTCACTTCACATCATTTTTTTTTCCAAATTTTAAGCAGTGCCTTTCACAAGGTCAGTGCCTTTATAACTACATTTTGTATGATGCATTTATATATTTTTTTTTTGCTCATGTTTTGTTTTGTCTCCCCATTTCTTGCTACGGTCAAAATAAAATCATAGATTTGATCCAGGAGTAAAGTGAGCGGGTATCTAGATTTATTTGTATGTTGAATATTCTGACATGTTCCTATAAAGTCTCGTCAAACCTTACCTTAAAATCAGTATCAATACCATCAAATCTCTTCGAGTCTTCTGGCAGTTGGTTTCTGATATCTTCTGATCCTATGAAAATACTCTCCAAGTGAGACCATGTTCTTTGTACCTCCATCCAGATACTGATCACTTGATCAGCTGTTGATAGTTTTTTCTGCCATGTGGACACCTCTTCCAAGAAATGAGCAATAAATTTGGATGTTAACATGTTTTGGAGTTGTACCTAGAAAAGTCAAATTATGATCTGTTTATTTTATATTTTACACTAAATAAATCTAACATTGAATAATATAAACTTAAAAATCATTATCTATTTAGCAATTCTAAGAAAAAGATATATAGTGTTGTCATACATGAGTCAAGATATCCAAAATCAAGCAAAAGAAAAATGCATTTATTGTTGATCTTCATTTAAAAGTCACCACTAGGCTTGGAACAAATTATTTGTTCACACAAAACAGCCCATCACCGTAGATTGAGACAAAATTCAATGCTAGATTACATATGTGTGTCTATGGAAAACAGAAAGGGTATTCATACAAGTTAATCTATTGTATATAAATTTAATTTACCTGATTATCTTCTAGTGTTTCTATGAGTTCTAATGTTTTACAAGTTTAATTACCTGATTATCTTCTAGAGTTTCTATGAGATCTAATGTTATACAAGTTTAATTACCTGATTATCTTCTAGAGTTTCTATGAGTTCTAATGTTATACAAGTTTAATTACCTGATTATCTTCTAGAGTTTCTATGAGTTCCTCACTTGTCTTAAGCAGTGTAATTTGAGTTCTGGAATGTTTTTCATGTTCAAATTCCATCTGTGCCCAAGTGACGTCCAATTCTTTTAATACTTTCTCCATACTCATTTCCTTGACGGCTTTGTCGACAATGCCACGTACATCATCTTCAAAGTTGTGTAGATTTAGAGAAAGCAGATCTGCTAAAGTTGTGCTGTCGTCCATCACAAACCGTACCTAAGGAGTATACAATCAGTTCATCATTCGCAGCTTTTCAAAAGCAAAGAGGATTTATAACAAAATATTGAAGTTATTTAGTTTCTGCATAACTTATGTAACTTCAGTGAAGATCAAATCAAAACATTTGGAAATCCATAAACCGAAATAAAATAATTAGTGAAAAAAAATTTAATTAAAATTAATTAATCAGATTGATTGAGCTTCTTTAGATGGATAAATTAAAGGATATGATATAAATTTACATGAGACAAAGTCCCTTCAAATAAAATTTATCAAATTCAACGAAGCAAGGAAAAAAAAACGATACAGAGAAGGCCAAGAATCTTACTATCCAAGCAAGAAAATATCTCAGAGAAAAATAATAAAAAAAATTTCACCATGTATTTTTGCTTGACTATTAATTTGGCTTTGTTTCAATTTAGGTGTCCGTTTTTCCTTTATTAAAGATTGCATGGTTATTTTTGTTATTTTGTATATTGAAAAACATTATATTTATGGCAGATTTCCTGGATCATTAACGTATTATATTTGCAATTCCTCAATGAACATACCAATTTTCCTATAGTAATAGAAAAAAGAAGGGAAACGGGGAATACCTATAAGAACTCCTCCAAAACTCCTGTTGTTTGTTTGATTATCAAACAATCAAAATCCTATAGAATTCTATTGTATACCAATTTGTCATCACTGGAGTATCAAGGTGAACCCCTTCAAGCAGTACATAGGGTATACAATATAATTCTATAGAACTCTTGATTAATTGATTACCAGACAAAGACAGGAGTTTTGCAGGTGTTCTTATAGGTGTTACTAGAGGAAAATTGGTATATTCATTGAAGAATTGCAAATATAATATGTTAATGATCCATGAAATCCACCATAACTTCTTGTGACATTAATATTTACTCCATGTCCTTTTTATGAACAGTTATATTTTGTGACTTGTTATTTTTCTTACCCCAGTGGCCTGCATAAGTTGCTGCCAATGACGTTCTCTAATGGCAGGGTTCTGTAATTCACTGACAGCTCTCAATGATGTCAACATGTTCTTAACACTATCTTCAACACCAGTGTAAGAGTCCCAGGCTCTCATTTCCTTGTCTAGAGCACGGATATCTTTAGCGAATTTCTTACAATCCATGTCCATCTGTTCCACATTAATTTCCTTCCATGGCGTTGTCTTCCAGTCGTCGAAGCTTGATCTTACCATAATGATATAATCCCACAATGTCTTCAATAATTTGATCTCTTTCCTACACTGTTTCAGTTGTTTAAAGTCGGGGACAGTAACTTCAAACAGACTTGCAGCATCAAGCATTTTAGCCATGTTCTTTTCCATGTCGGCAATTTCCATTTGATACTGTAATAAGCATCACACATATGAAAAGCTTCTTATATTGTGTGAGTTGAAAGTCATACATGGTTTTGATTTTTATATTGAGGAAAGTGTGGTTCACTGGATGTTTACTAGTAAGAATAATTTTCAATGAATACTCAGTCTGTGCTATTTTTGGGAAATCACCCATACTTCACAACTGTGATAAAGGTCAAATTAAAATAAATAGTCATTTTATTGTTGAGCTATATAATACATTTTATTTTCTTGTTATTAAGCATATCTTTAATGCTCTGAAAAAAGGGTAAATAAACATAACCTCAATAGCAAAGGAATAAGAATCAATTTAGCTTTCCTTGTTACTTATAAAATATGTTATTTGAAGTTGTTATGACAACCATTTCAAGAAAATAACTGTGGTTTTGCTCTGTTATAAACAGTGATTCACTACCAATTGGTTCTTATTTTTAAGCACTATTTTTGCCCAATATATCCTTAGTAAATATCTATTTGAGGTCTCTTCAACACTTCTATCCCACACAAAATAAAAACTAACAATCCAATACACATTACCTCATCAATACTGTCATATGGTTTCTCACAGTCATATCTAAATGGTGGAATAGAACGGAAATGTTCTCTAAATTTGTGTTGGTTAACATCAAATGTAGCTGTCTGTCGTCTAATGTTGGCAACCTCTGTGGCTTGTAGTGGTGCAACTTGTTGTTTGACTGTTATAGCTGATTTCTTGGTATTTTTCCAACTTTCAGGTAATTCCTAAAAATAGTTTCATGTGAAAAATGTAAAACAAAAAACTTTCATATGTTTGTATTTTTCAAGATATATTAATCTTTTTGAAACTGAGTTTGTCAAAAGCCATGAGAATACTTCAATAGAACTAACATCTTCCTACTTTTGTAATGGACTGATTAAAAAATTTCAGCTTCCTTCATAAACAATGTTGTGCAAACTCAGCATCCTGGTAAAATATGCTTTCAACCCATCAGAAATGTCCAGAACATTGACAATCTCATCATGCCGTTGCATTTCTAAATTTGTCCATTAAAATCACTTTGCAATGATGTCAGATAGGTACAGTTATGAGAATAATAGCTTGTTTTGTTTGATGGATTTTAGAGTAGTTTTTACAATAATTTAACTAAATAATCAATTAAAATGAGAAATTACATCTGTTTTATGAATGTCCAAAACCTCAATAAGTGGTACAGAACACTGTCAAGTTAGTCAGCCAGGTTTACAGGTCTCTACAAAATACGTCTCCAGTACCACAGCCTGTAGTGTCAGGCTTGCTCTAAGATGAGAAATATTTTCTGACATAAATTTATATTTACCTGTAACTGTAGATGAACTTCCTCGGGCATTTCTTGGTCATACGTTTTCAGTAATTCTATAGTCTGTTTTAATGGTTCAAACATTTCATCCGTGGTAGCCTGTCTATCTCTAACAGCCAATAGATATCCCATACATACAACTAATCCATCATAATCACCTTCCTCTACAGGTTTCTCTAACCCTGTATCTGTAGTCTTTATAAACTCCGCCAGTTCTTTCAAACTACAGAGAAAAAAA
The DNA here is from genome assembly GCA_002080025.1 of Modiolus philippinarum. Taxonomy (NCBI): domain Eukaryota; kingdom Metazoa; phylum Mollusca; class Bivalvia; order Mytilida; family Modiolidae; genus Modiolus; species Modiolus philippinarum. The sequence continues at coordinate 197,027 of MJUU01043057.1, forward strand.
CAACTCATCATACTACTTCATAAAACTCTGAATTTTGTTTTAAGATAAGTCTTTTTGGATTATGAACGTCAGATTTCAGATGCATTCAATATCCTCATATTTTTTCCATTCAAATAGGGTTCAATATTTTTGCACATGCATCATATTTTCTTGGTCATAATTCTCTTTAAAGTGCTTAAAAGAGACAATGCACAAAATTTTATCAACTTCCAATTATATTTTCATATATTTAAAGGCATATTAAAAGCTAATAGACTAGAATAATATATACCCCCACTCCCCCTAAACAAGATTAATACAAAATTTGTAATAGATGATGCACAATGGCGATGTGTACTGAACATTCTGTGAAAGTTTCATTGGATTTTACCAAGTAGTCTAGGAGGAGTTGTCACCACAAAGTGTGTACCCCTATTGCTACAAAACAAACTGATGGATGAACAAACAAACAAACGAACAGACACCATCCTCACTATATAAGGGGGTATAATAAATAACTAACCTGTTGGTCACATGATCAATGAGATGTTGTTTACACCTATGACTTACCTGTTGGAAACATAATCAATGAGATGTTGTTTATACCTATGACTTACCTGTTGGTCACATGATCAATGAGATGTTGTTTATACCTATGACTTACCTGTTGGTCACATGATCAACAAGATCTGTCGTCGAATGGCAGCCAGTTATACCCCCGCTCATTGAACACTGAATCAATATGGAAAGTGCAAATTTAAGTGTGTGCGGATACAATGCAGGTGTAGACACAGTTCAAGTGTGGACACAAACAAGTATGGACCAAAAATTTCTATATATTGGTATAATGGGAAAAAATTGATGAAGTCAAACAGGAAGTAGATGAGTGACAGACTTGAAAAGGGGAGACACGGTACAACTCGTCATACTTAAGCTTCAGACCAAATATCAAATCGTTACTACATACACAAGCTGAGAAATCCTTGATGAAAATTTTCAATATATGGCTATAATGGGAAAAATCAAAGTTTTCGTCAAACAGGAAGTAAATCAGTGACAGACTTGAAAAGTGGAGACACGGTACAACTCATCATACTTAAGCTTCAGACCAAATATCAAATCATTACTACATACAAAAGCTGAGAAATGCTTGATGAAAATTTTCAAAATATGGCTATAATGGGAAAAATCAAAGTTTTCGTCAAACAGGAAGTAGATGAGTGACAGACTCAAAAAAAAGGGAGACACGGTACAACTCATCATACTTAAGCTTCAGATCATTACTACATACACAAGCTGAGAAATCCTTGACGAAAGATGTTCCGGACGGACGGACGGACGGACGGACAGACGGACAGACAGACGGACAAGGGTAAAACAGTATACCCCCCTCTCCTTCGAAGCGGGGGTATAATGAGATGTTGTTTATACCTATGACTTACCTGTTGGTCACATGATCAATGAGATGTTGTTTATACCTATGACTTACCTGTTGGTCAATTGATTAATGAGATGTTGTTTATACCTATGACTTACCTGTTGGTCACATGATCAATGATATCTTGTTTATACCTATGACTTACCTGTTGGTCACATGATCAATGAGATGTTGTTTAAACATGTAACTCCAACGTTTGATTGTGTTGAGGAGAGCTTGTTTGAAAGGTTTGGAGTTGACTCTGAACCAGGATTCAAATTTCTTTGTTGGTTGTATTTGTTCTGCTTCTTCATAAATTTTCTCATACGTGTCAATCTGAAAAACAAAATATTCTTGTTCTATAATTGGGTCAGTTTTATTTAGACATTGTGGCTTGACAAATAGCTAGAAAGACAAGTTTTTGTCACCTAAACAATGACATCTACAAACCAGTAACATATTAAAGCAACACATTCAAATTTCTTTGTCTTTTGATCTCTTATAATGTAAGTGGCCATTTGTTGTTATAAGTGTTTGTATATCTGCAATTCATTTACCTATTCTTTGAACAGATTTGATACAGGTGAAGAGTTTTTTCTATACTATGTGTTCTAAGTTAACATATTCACTGGTTAAAACAAATCTTTTTAAAAGAATCACATTTGTTTCTTTTTATATGAAATATGAAAATGTTTTTCCATCTCTCAGGGATGACTGATTTCCCTGAACACCTAAGCTAAGAGGAAATAGCTAACCAGATGTCAAATATCACTATAAAAAGAATCCTAATGGACAATTCCAGATTGTCAATAGCAGAAATCAGCTAAAAAAATCGATCAGAACCATCCCTGATCTCTACAATTCTCTGTTTCAGTGAAGATAAACATTCAATATAACAAGATAGTGCATTCAGTTAATCTGTTTTTGCACTTGACTTTATGTATTTAGACATTTGTTATCACAAATATGTAAATTTACCTGTTCTTTGAATTGTTTCAGTGTAGGTGGACACTCGGGAACTTGGGTATCAGCGTGGGCTTCAATTTCCTCCTGTGTTAGTACATGGTTGTAGAGTAGAAACTGACGCATGAACTCATTTCTGTCATCCACCCAAAGGTAAGCATAATTATCAAACGAATTTCTATACTCAATAGCTTTGTTCATTATATTTGTAATTCTGTCCATAAGTTCACCTCTCATTTCTGACAACTCCTCCATTTCTTCAAGATCTGGCTGGTAATTTTCTTGGCCACTGTGAGCGGCAAGACGTGGAATTAATGAGGCTTGTTTGTAGATATCTCCAACGAGGCCATCGATCTTATCATAGAATCCATCGGCGACTCCGTAGTCTAGAGAAGGAATGAAGACCATTTCTGGTACCTGTAGTTCTAATTGAGCTTCAAATAAAGGATCGACTTCAATCTTAGGATCAGTATTATCTAACAGGAATTTCAGACTGCAATGGATAGTATTGAAGAATCCATCTACGACCATTTCATCAACATAATCTACATATGCTTTCCATGTGTCGGTGTTAGCATCAGCTTTAAAATTTTCCAAGTTTTTCTATAAAAAAATTATTAGGTAAGTTTAAATTTAAGTCATATTCAATCTAGTGTATAATGAATTCTATTACAAACAGAGTTCCCTTTATAATAACAATATGGTTAGATGTTTACCAGTGACCTTGGTGCCAATACTGTGCCATCACTTCAAAAAGCGACAAAAAAAAAATCATTTTAACTGGTACCAGTACAACATTTGTGAAAACTTGGTGAATCATCATAATCAAATAATTACAATTTTGCCTGCACATTTCAATACAATAGAAATTTTGATAAGTTGTTAAAATCTGAATACCTGCATATACAAATGTTGGAATTCAAATGCAAATTATAATGAATGTGATGTAAACATTGTCTTTCTTACTTTCAAATACATATACAAATGTTGGAATTCAAATACAAATTATATAATGAATGTAATGGAGATGTTGCTTTTCTAATTTCATCTGTTTTTATAGTGTAGTTTGTGGCATCTGTTCTTGAGTTTGAGTTTTCTTTTCAGTCAATTTTTGGCCCGATTTTTGCTGCTATATTACTGAATTATAATTCTGACCCCTTGAATGATTCCCTAACATCTTACTTCTATGAATATTGTATGCTCACAGGAAGAGGATCATACAGATTGTTAATTGTCAAGCTCAGATGCAGGTAATTAGAAACTCTTCTTTTTGAATTGTCATTTTCACAAAATATTTTTTTCTTTATGGGAAAGAACCTTAAACGTAACTAACTTTTAAATCCATACATGTTTTTATTTTAAATAAAATCAATAAATTAGTTACTGTTCTTATAGGGAATAAATCAAGAACCTTAACTATAATCATTATGGAATCTGACATACCTTCAACAGATCATGAATCTTATTTCCAATATCTTTAACATTATTGTATCGTTTATCTAGCCTCTCTGTTCTGTCGTCTAAGTTAAGCAGTGTTTCATGTTTGTCTTCTTTTCTTTCAAATAATGGAGTTTTACTCCAAGTTGACATTAAAGTTTTAACTTCTTCAACATTGTCTTTCGCTTTCTGTACTCTTGCTTCCAAGTCAATTATATTATCTCTTGTCTTTTGTATATATTCCCAAGCTCCTAAAATTGATAAATTTAAAAATTATTGTATGAAACTGTAAACAACATTGTAAAAAGGAGAATATGAAAAACATTCAGACTTTTTTCAGGAATAGAACTTAAAATAGAAGTTATATTTTTGTTCTTTATCTTACATGATGATAATTGATTGCAAAACTTATTCATAGATACAAAGGCCAGCTTGAAACATATGTACAATATTGAATCAAAGAGCTGTTTAGTTCTAAGTATAGGGTATTAAGCTGTGTTGGATCTGGATTTGTCTTGGTCAGATACTATGTATACAGTTACTAATTTGCTCATTCATCATTCATTTATCACTGTTTTAATGCATCACAGATTTTGGACTTTTTAATCATCATACTCAAAATGACTGATTGATTTTTTTTCTGTAGGTTCAGAAGTACTAACATATTTCAGGGAATTTTCAATACTCAGTCTGATTTAAGGTATTTATTTTTTTCTATAAGTCTTGTCATATTGTACATGAAAAGTTGTTTTCTACACGTTTTTGTGAAAAACCATAACATTATGAATTTAATATTAAATGTATTATCCCAAAAAAAAATGTTTTAGAATTGAAATTTTATCATGATCTCTCCCTATCTCATGTAGAGACTTAAACAACCTTTAAATGACGCACAAGAAAATCCAGAACCGTATAAAAATAACATAACAAGTTTAGCTGCTAACCTTCACTTTCCCAGTTGAGAGATTTTTCTGCTTGTTCCAGTTGGACATCAATATCTTGAAGTTGACCCTCAATCAAAGGATATTCAACCTCTAAGACAGTATTTCTAACTTTATTATACAGATGTACGCTTAAATCTAAGTTGGTTACAAAACGCCATAATGTTTCATTCTTGGAAAACATATTCTTAGCCGACTCTGGAATCTCTTTGTCTTCACGGCCTTCTAAGTACTTGACTTCACGTAATACAGCAGTGAGTTGTTTGTCGAAGTTCACTTTGATAAGTTTGGTTTCCTCATTTCTTACAATCAATGGTTGACTCAGATTAAATGAACAAGCTTCACTGACACCAGCTGTCCATTCCTTGTAGATTTCTTCATCCCATCTGAAATAAATGTAAAAACCATTGTCAACAGGGATTAGTTTTAGTGTAACTCAAAATAGCAAACAGCAAATTTAAGATGATTGCATTGTTTTAATTCTTATTGCAGTGTAAATGACATTTTCTTCATATATGTAATTTCATTTATCGGTAATTTGTATGAATTTCCTTTGATCTAAAGAGACTGATAATCTCAGTATGACCGAACTGGACATTATCACGAAATTATTAGGTCACTGTGAAGGATTCACGTGCAGGTTGGTATGCTGACATCATATTTTGTACAATTTGTCGTGTTCATACTCATAATACGTTGAATGAAGAATCCATCAAATATACTGCAATTAATAATAGATAAAATAGAAATCTCAACTTTATTCCACTTAATATGCAGTTTTATTAATTATTTCATGAATTACCGACAAAAGAAATATAGGACATTTTGTTTTTGATACGGACATTATCACGGTGTAAAGCATCAAGCTCGCCCTAGAGCTCACTTGATACTGGCCGTGATAAAGTCCGTATCAAAAACAAAATGTCCTATATTCCATATCTAGCAGTAGTATTTATATATAATATGAATATGTATATACAGATTCTGTAAAACCTGACAAGTAGAAGATAAACTGTTAGAGAAGTAAAATTATGATAAAGACAAAGTGGATTTGTTTCAAAAAAATTATTTTATAATTAAAATTGTGAGAATAGTGTGCAATAACTATATGGAATACCACAATTCAGAGAATTTTTATCTTACTAAATCTCCTACAAATAATTAGACATTTTACAAAATGCCATCATTATTTTTTTATATCTTGGAAATCGTACACATTATAAAAAAAATACTTAAGGATGTAGTAAGGTGAGGTTTTTGCAATTTGTAAAGTCATTCGGATTTCTTTGATTTTATACAGTATTACTATGTAAAATATTTCGCCCCATTACACCCAATTTTCTAGTCATCAAAGTCTCCAGAAGATCATTTTAAGTCAGTAAGCAAGATTGATCAGATTGTAGATTTTCCTTCCATGTGAAACAAATCAATATTATGCCCTTCCTAAACTAAGGTTAAAGTCCAAGAGAGCCTTTCCCGCCATTTTTTAGCATGTGAAATATCTTGGAAACAGGCCCATAACCTATCAATATTTTTAGCTGATTTTATTCTTTTAACAATGCTCTTCCCATTTAGGGTATCAATTTAAAATCGTAGATTTATTTAATTTCACCTTACTACATCCTTAAATGCGAATTATTAGTGTAATTAAATATGAATACATACGCTGACAGTAGATTCAACATCTCTTCATATTTGGTATATACCAACTTGGCATCGTCTCCATGCATACATCTGCAAAATATTTGTTTTGATTAATTACTTATATAAGCAATACACATCTCTAAGTGGACAAGTGTTAAAGCTTTAATACACATTATAAGTAACTATCATTGTGTATAGAAATGAATAGATAACACATTAAGTAACATTTTCTTAAGACTCAGATTTAATTTAGACAACAGTATGCATATTTTATCACGGTAATTAATCAAGGTAAATTGATACCTATTAATTTATACAGGAGGTAGATGTTTTAAAACATCTTTTTATGTTTTGTTTTTCTTTTCATTATGATATTTTTTTTAAAATAATTCTAATGAAAACAAAACATCACAAACATAGATTGTTTCTAATAAAGTGTGTCCAAAATATGGCGGAGAAAGTTGTCATCCCATTTAATTCAAATACATACTGCCAAAATGTATTACCAAATAATATCTAATCCATGACCCTAAAACATTCAACATTTAGGATTTCATTTTTTTTCTATATCTGAAAAAGGGATATTTAAGGAATCTGCATGACAAAGCAATAGGTCTTCATGTGGTTATGCCACAAACTTAATGAAATATCAAGCTTTATTAAATAGACAGAAAAAGGTAGATAATTAATTTATCTCCATTTATTTGTATTTATAAATGTTTTGCAAGTGTTTTTATACTGATAAACTGTAAAGTTTCAATTTAATAAAGAACTGAATTGAATTGATTAATGGTGAGCGGTGAAGGGAGATAATTAGTTGTGATTTTTTTTTATATTAAGTTTAACCTTACAATAAAAAAAACAGCAAAAAGTATTTCCAACTTGAGAATTGAACAACGTCCTTTTCTGACTGATAACAAATAATGTAACAGCAGTCTGTGCCAAAAACTGTTTGATTCACTAGCCAAGAATAGCTAGTAAGGTCCTGTGTACCAATAGCCTGAACTCAATTCTAGCCATTACATAAGATTTCAAAAATATTAACTTGCCTTACGTCTCATGCTATGGACTGATTTTACTAGTGTCGGGCATAGGGCTAGTGATTAACGACTAGTCCAGGGCATAGGGCTAGTGATTAACGACTAGTCCAGGGCATAGGGCTAGTGATTAACGACTAGTCCAGGGCATAGGGCTAGTGATTAATACACAGACTGACAGACTAAAAGTACACCAAAAAATTAATTAAGAAACCTACGGATGTTCAATATGCTTGAAGTCTTTCATTGGAACACTGATTCTCTCCCTTAGTTCATGAGACCATCTTAATCCACCAGAAACTTTAGGCATATTTTTGTGTAAGACAGCTTTTCCTTTTTCTTTCTTTATGGCTATCTGTTCATCATATATAACTTTAGCAATGTCTAATTCGTTACTCATCATTTCTATAATAAGTGCATATTTAGGTTCAAAATCACATTTGATCAACTCTCTGTCAAGTAGTCCTCCCATGATATCCAAAAGCTGAAAGAAAACACAGAATTAAATAAATGCTTTCTGAACAACAATTTCTATAAAAAAAAACTTACTGTATGCCTAAATTTCTTAGCAAATTTACATGTATATGATTTAAAGTAAAAATTGTATTTTACTTTGGTAGTATTGATATACCCAACTTAAAATACAAGGCATTAAAAAACCTGTATGAATAGAAACAGTGCAAATGAGACTGTGTGTAATCCAAAATCTTGTGTTCATCATCGTCATATTTAATAAAAAGTTTTTCATGCATCAATACAAAAAAAAAATCTTGTCAAATGTGAACGTCTGTGTAAATTGAACCAAAATTCATTTGTGCAATAAGCTGTGTAAGGTTTCACTTTATAATGAAAAATTCAAAACTAAACAAAGGGAGATAATTCACCTTAAAAACAGATTCAGTTGTAGAACAATCATCAAATCCTTGGCAGATAATTGTTGCCAGGCGTCTGTCAAAGTCTGCAGTCTTTTCCTGGAATCTTTTATAGTCTTCCATAAATTCCTGGAAATACAAATTGCCATTTTTATTATGAAGCTGCATTCAAGTGTATTCAATAAAGAGGTTCACTCAATACCATCTCTAGTGTCATCAAAAAGTTTAATAAATCACAAACCTTACCTCCCTGCATACATCAAAAGACAAAAATCTTTTAATAAAGCTTTTTATCCAAAATTAAACTTCACAAATAGTCTGTAGAGACTGTTTCAGATGAAGATATGGTTTAGTACTTGAAATGTACCAATTAACAAATTAGATCAAATCTAGCTTTGAAATCCCTACACTTGATTATAATTAGTGATTACTAGTTGACTAGCTATTCTCTTTTGGAGGGATCTGATATTTCCTATATGATTTCTTATGGTTTATCTAAGGAAGGGTCAAAAAAGAAAATTTGAACTTTAATTGTTGATTTCTATGAGAGGAACTTATAATGATCCAATGAACTAACACAGGAAACTAACACTGTAGATGGTTGAAGCAAGTTGTTAACAAAATACATGTCTGTTACACTTAAAGCTAAAACTGTAAGTTATCTCCCTTGACAATCTTACTTGTTTAGAAAAAACACACACAAACATGTAAACACATGATATTAACAGCTGTCCTTTTATAATTGAATTCAAATACAATGTAAGTAATTAAAAAAAATAATTCCTGAAATATTAATTGAGCTAGCTGTAATTATATTATCAGCATGTCTATGGACACCAGTGGTTTGAGTCAAGTAATTCTGGCCTTTTTTCTAAAATGTATTAGTGTATTTTAAATTTATGAAAGCTAAAAAAATCAACGATATGTCACCAATCAAGGGATATAAAAAAAAGTCCATTTTCCTCCAACTTTCAAACATGTCTTATCTTATTTTGTTGATATATCACTGAACAAAAAAGGTCTGACTTTATATATATTTTGTGCATGGTGGCAAAATGTAGGTAGGAAAATAGTTCATGACTAGCAACAAAGTTTGTTATATTACATTCATGTAATATAACCATTTAATTTGATCTTATAAGATTGAAAAGTTGCTGCCATTATTCTATACACCTATATATGTAGTGAAAAGTGTACATATAATTTATTGTGAAGTTTTTGATCCATGCATTATCTTGTATACAGTGTCCATAAACAACATTAACAGTTAGATTCTATAAAAATTCTTCCTGAAGTCATAAAACTTTTACCCTTCAATTTGAATACTCCAACAATTATTATTTCATATTCCAATTGTCCAGTTTTTATTCTTTTGTTTATCTTTCTAAGATTCTAAGAATTTTGATAATTTTTGTTACTGCAATAAGACAAAATTATCAGAAATAAATGTGTTTTTTCTTCATTTCAATAAGAGAGGTAATTTTGGAGTACTGACATAGGGTATAGTTTTCTGACGACAGAACTAGCTGATTTTCCCCGTAAGTTTGTGTTATTCTTACCTTATCTACTTGCTAAAGAAATTTACGTTGAGATAATCATTAAAGTGAGATAAAAGAATAGTGCTTTATTGAGTAAATATGATCACAGCTTAAAAGTATTTTCTTCAAATTATGAATAAAATATTCAGAAATAGACATAAAAATTTAATTCTTTTTTTCAAATCCACTTCAATATTCTTTGGTCTTTTAAAGTTCAATCATTTTACTAAATATTTATCAATTTGAAAATAAATTGTGTTACTAAGTGTTTAATTATGCCTATCAAGACTTAGTAAGTATAAATATACAACTCTTGGAAAAAAACAGGACTCAATAAAAACTACCCGTCTTGCAAAATTGAGTCACAGTATAAAAATATCCTTCATAGAAAATTGGATTTTCTATTTCATGTCTGCCACATCTTCTGTTCGGGTAAAATTAAGGTTCCTCTTATACTACAAGTTACAGTACCTTACTATAATTATATTAATTATGCAAATTATAAAATTGTTGTAAATCAAATTCCCATTGCACTGTTGGATAATTCTTATATATGTATATATCAATTAAGTAATCTGTGCACAAAGAAAAGAAGTAATGAAATTAAAAAGAAGTAAAAAAAATAAATTAAAAAACAGAAATAGGTATCTACCTGATCATTAGGATCCAGGGCATCATAGCTTCTAGTTGTAAATACATTAAAAACTTCTTGGAATTCTTCAAACAGTTTGACAACTTGCTGGCTAAGCATTTTCCCCTTAATTCCACCAAGTTCTATTTTCTCAAGTTTCAGGAACTCAACAGCAGTCTCCATTAATTCCTACAAAGACATAATTCAATTAATTAACATATACTGTATAAATACAAAAAATGATTTGTTCTATCATTCTAATCATTTTTTTGTAATATGGCTGAAACTTATTGTAGTTGTTGTAAAAAGTCATAGTACTTGATGAAAACTTATCTAGGACAACTAGCCATGGCTTGTCATTGAAGAAAACTTATCTTGGACAACTGGCCATGGTTTGTCATTGAAGAAAACTTATCTTGAACAACTGGCCATGGCTTGTCATTAAAGAAAACTTATCTTGGACAACTGGCCATGGCTTGTCATTAAAGAAAACTTATCTTGGACAACTCGCCATGGCTTGTCATTGAAGAAAACTTATCTTGGACAACTGGCCATGGCTTGTCATTAAAGAAAACTTATCTTGGACAACTGGCCATGGCTTGTCATTGAAGAAAACTTATCTTGAACAACTGGCCATGGCTTGTCATTGAAGAAAACTTCTTAAAAAACGGGCCATGGCTTGTCATTGAAGAAAACTTATCTTGAACAACTGGCCATGGCTTGTCATTGAAGAAAACTTATCTTGAACAACTGGCCATGGCTTGTCATTGAAGAAAACTTATCTTGAACAACTGGCCGTGGCTTGTCATTGAAGAAAACTTCTTAAAAAACGGGCCATGGATTGTCATGGAAGAAAACTTATCTTGGACAACTGGCCATGGCTTGTCAATGAAGAAAATTTTCTTGGACAACGGGCCATGGCTTTTTATTGAAGAAAACTTATCTTGGACAACTGGCCATGGCTTGTCATTAAGAAAACTTATCTGGACAACTGACCATGGCTTGTCAATGAAGAAAATTTTCTTGGACAACGGGCCATGGCTTGTCATTGAAGAAAACCTATCTTGGACAACTGGCCATGGCTTGTCATTGAAGAAAACTTATCTTGGACAACTGGCCATGGCTTGTCATTAAAGAAAACTTATCTTGGACAACTGGTCATGGCTTGTCATTAAAGAAAACTTATCTTGGACAACTGGCCATGGTTTGTCATTGAAGAAAACTTATCTTGAGCAACTGGTCATAGCTTGTCATTGAAGAAAACGTATCTTGGACAACTAGCCATGGCTTGTCATTTAAGAAAACTTATCTTGGACAACTGGCCACTGGCCATGGGTTGTCATTGAAGACATCTTATCTTGGACAACTGGCCATGGATTGTCATGGAAGAAAACTTATCTTCAACAACTAGCCATGGATTATCATTGAAAACTTATTTTGGACATATGGCCATGGCTTGTCATTGAAGAAAACTTATCTTGGACATCTGGCCATGACTTGCCATTGAAGAACACTTATCTTGGACAACTGGCAAAGGCTTATCATTGAAGAAAACTTATCTTGGACAACTGGTCATGGCTTGTCATTAAGAAAACTTATCTTGGACAACTGGCCATGGGTTGTCATAGAAGAAAACTTATCTTGG